>CAJVQC010000600.1:0-12344 GCA_910592285.1 Racocetra persica | reverse complement strand
CCTCTATATTTGGCAATACCAATATCCCTATACCCAACTTGGGGGCGTCTAAAGCCTGGCACCTCACGAAATTACCCAAGTCACAGGAATCCACGGAACACACATGATTATGCAATTATTTCCAATAATTTTTTTTTTAACATTATTAATATTTTACACTACTAGTAATACGTATAGGGATAGCATTTTTTTTTTTTTTAATGTTTAATAAATACATTTTTTTTTTTTTTTTTTTTTTTTTTTTTTTTAATATACTATTTTTATTAAATTTTAAATTATGATCACTGGATCAGTTGTTAGAAGTATAGAACTGAGAATGAAATAGTATGTATGCATATTCATAAAATTGTTATTTTATTTATTTAAAATAAGTTCTAAAGAACTTTTTAAATTTTTAATAAATTCTGATTTTTCCTCTGGACTTTCTTTATCTTCTACTTTCCAATATGCATTACAGGTTCTTTTTATTAGTTCGTTTACAACTAAGCATCGATTCTCCAAGGCCTTTTCAGCTTCTATTCTTTTAGATATTTCAATTTCCACAACTTCACAGCGTTTATATATTTCAAAACCATTCTCTACAAACATTTGTTGAAATTGTATCCACACACTTAACGTTAATAGTTTATCACTATACATATGTTTGTGAAATATATGTTAGCAGGGAAGTAAGTACTGGTGAAAAAACAAGCAAAAACAATTAATTGAAATCAACCTAGATATTTTTTTACCCTTTTCAATTCTTTTTTCAACAGTGCAGACTTCAGTAACAATTAACTGCTAGATGGGATAGGAGAACTTGTGAATCTCACTAAGAATTTTTATTATTAACTCCAACAACAGAAATCTGTTTAATTCAAAATTCAAAGGCTATATTTTCTGAGATTGAGTATTTTTTGGCATTCAGGGCAATAATTTTATGACATGCGCCTAATAGAAGTAAAATAATAATATTTTTATGATTGTAAAGGGCAAAATTAATAATATAATTATAATAAAATATATTTTATTTTTGTTACAAAACAAATTTACATAAAAAAAATTATTAAAAAATAAATAAATTATTTTATATATAAAAAATTTTTTTACATTAAAGAATAAAAATTTAAAACCCTAATCTTTTGTATTATATCTATAATACCATGTTTAGATGATGTAGTCTATTTTAAATCACTATGATAGGATTCTAGGGGATTGGTTGAAGTTACTTGCAGTAGAAAGAGCAAATATTGTCGTGCCCAGAGGGTCCATTGATTTAAAATTTTTATGTAATTTCACGTAATATAGTTTTTTATGCCAGGGACTTGACATGCGTGAATTGCCTGCTGAATGAGCTCCTCACAACCTATTTTTGTAGTTTTATGCATTGCTTAAATCATCAAGCTTCGGGTTTTGGTTTCATATATTTTGTTCATCTATACTTGTATTAAGTAGACTGTACAAAAAATTACGGCACACTCTTGCTCACCACTACGAAGACCAGGAAATACTTTCTTAATGCTATTGGCCTCAATATTGCTCTGGTTAGCAAAGATATATCGGGGAATCTAGTGACGTCCAAATTACCTAATAATTTTTAATGCATCTGTGACTATGTCACTATTTTCTTTACTGACAAAAAAGTGGGTACCAACGTCCTAGCACCTGTATATATCTCTTACGTACAAAGTAAATAGACGACAGTCATATTTGTTTGTCTTGTACGTCGAATCGATCAGGGTTAACCATCCATGTCGTTCGAGCTTAATGAGTTGGAGTGGGTGCACAAAGACTATACCATAGGTAGATTGACTCATATTGTTATATTGTTCAACATTATATCCTAAAAATAAATAAATAAATAAAATAAATTACAAATAAAATGAATAAAATAAAATAAGAAAATAAATAAACGGTTTGGTGCTGGAATAATCAAATTGGCAAAAAAATTCTTCCACAAAAAATTAATTATCTCGCAAACTAGTTGCGAGATAATTAATTTTTTGTAAAAGAATTTTTTTGCCAATTTCGATTATTCTAGCACCAAATCTATATATATAAATAAAATAAAAGATCCCAACCTTCATTTTTTAAAAAATGAATATATTCTGCAATGTCAGATTCTAAATTTATATTACCCCCAAAACTATTATTTTTTTTGTACTTTACAAACTTTTTGTTTAATGTTTGAAACATTCTTTCGTTTTAACTCTTTAACACTTGCGCCCAAATCCAACTTCCTGGTTGCAAAATCTTTGATCGCACTCACAATGGTAGGTGGCAGATAGTTTTTGACTGCCTCTTCTTCTACTAATTTTCGAACCACATCTGAACACTTTAACACTTCACTTTCTTCAAGTGTGTACATATAGTCAAGGCTGTTATTATATTATTTAATTTGCACTTTTTGTGCCCCAACAAAATGCAATATCCAGATTTTTGCAGAGCATAGATTGGGAGGACAGATTTTTGTCTTCCTACGCTTTTCAAAAGAGATACCTTCCTTTTGGCTACTTGAATGGTTATGTTTCATAATCCTGCATGCAAAAGCTTTCTATGAATTACTATTAGCATGATTTTTATAGCTAACCTTGATCCAAATATTTGAAACAAGTAGCCACCATTCATTATCAAAATCATATATTGAAACTTTAAATGGTTTGCCAATATTGAAGAGAAGTGCATGTCTTTCATTAGTGGTTAAGGATTGAGACATATAAAATTTAAGCATGACCTCTCTATTTTCTTCAAATATGGTCTCTTCATATTCTTCAAACATAGCTTTTTATCATTTTCCTCAAACTTTACACTTTCATTTTTCTCAAGTTCTATACTTTCGCTTTTCTCATATACAATATTTTCCGTTTCTACAAATACAGCATCCTTCTTTTCTACAAATACGCCTTCATTTTCCACAAAAAAATTACTCATATAATAAAAATATATACTGGTATAATATATTGGCCTCTTACTATGATTAAAAAAAAATCATATGTATGCTTGGTGATATTCGATATTGTTCACAAAGTGTGCAAAATTAAAAAAGATATAAGAAATCTTTATAAAAAAAAAAAAAAAAAAAAATCTTAAAAATCAAGATTTTTTTTTTTAAAAAAAAAAAAAAAAAAAAAGATAGAATTAAAAAACTAAATTTTTAACCCCACAGCTTATTTCATACTTCATTATTTATAAAAATCATACAACCAACAGAATTTAAAAAAAAAAAAAAATTTAATAACATTTTTAATTTAATAAAAAAAATTGTAATTAACCACTTTCCGTAATCTCTCGTGATTCAGGTAATTTCATGAGGTGCTAGGCTTTAGATGCTTCCAACTTGTGGGGTACTTGCTTGAAAGAATAATCAATAGATTGTATATATAAGTCCTAATGTAGAATAGCATTGAGTACTTGCTTGAAAGAATGATACTATACTACTAAAACTAAAGTAGTAAGAGAAGCAGTAATATACAACTATGGGCTGTGATAAAAGATCATATTTTAACTAGAATTAGAAGCATCTCTGGCACTAGTAGAACAACTATAAAAGGTTACTTGGCATAGAAAATATAATCTACTTCTGTATATCTAAAAGTACTAATTCAGAGCTTTGGTTATATCTATATAGAAATCTATAATGAAAAAGAGTTAGGATTTATCAACACTAATATGACACTAACTAGAAATAGCTAGAAGTAATTTAGCTTGCTATTTAAGTAATTTCATGGTATTAGGCTAGTCTTTAACAAAATAGATCATTAAAGCAAAATTACGAAAATAGCTAATAGCTAGGAGTGTGTAGTTTTATAGTTGCTATGCAACTCAAAGAGTCCTCACAAATTATAGTTCTGACAAATACTATATAAGAGAGTATTTAAGGAAGTAGTAAAAAGTATACTGTATCAGATAACTTAAAAAATACTAAGACCTGGAGACGACAAACCAGGTGGCGGCAGCAGGGATCTGGCTTGAGATACGAGGCTAGTATACTTAGAGAAACAAGTGGAAGCTTAGGGTATACATATATTATTAAGTTGTATGAAGGAATGCAAGCCGGTATTAGTTGATACAAACCTACAATAAGTCTTCTTTCTAATATGTGATACCAATACTTCTTATATGAGACTAGCGATAACAGCAGATACATAGCTTAAGAAACATAGACAAGAGACTATCTATTAAAAAGAGTATACTAGTTTACAAATACTTTGAATAACAGGCACACCAAATTGAAAGGCCATTAAGGATCAATTACTCAAATAAACCAATTTGAGAATTACCAAGATTTGATAGTGAGATATAAGATAAATATAGTAGGTAACTAGATATATTTAAATACTAAATTCAAGTATAATCCAATATGTAGTGAGAATGTAGTATACTCTGGTAGATTTAGATCATAGATAAAATTGTCTAAGGTTGTATTTTTAAGTTAAATATGTAGCCATATAAGGCAAATACTTGAAATTATCTAAATAAAGATATAAGACAAGACCTTACCTTAATATCGAAAAAAAAAAATACTTCTAGTATCAATTTAGTTATTTTGTATTTTCAAATATCTTTTTGGTTTAAATATCAAATATAATAAAGGAGTCTGCCAGCAAAAAACTTAACCTTTATAAAAATTAGTTCAGAGTAGTTTGCTTTCTAGTTTTATATTTTTGATACTTTGTTAACAATATATCTACTTTTGTAAAACCAAATTTATTATTACTTTAGTGTCTTCTATAGCATTTTTTTATAGTTTAGTTTTTTAAACTTGTTGATCAAAAGATCATCAAAAGAGTTAATATATATTACTTAATATATAAGTATAGTTAAAAAAATATATTTAAATAAGAAAAATATAATAAAGTTTAAATTAAAATAAAATAAAAGAAAACAAAGAAAAAACTCTTTCTGATGATTCTCTAGACAATGCAACAAAAAACCAAACTTACAGAAAAATGCTATAAAAAGATCCAAGAATATACTATTTGCTTAAAGAAGTACTGTTCAATGTTACACAATGTTTATGTATTGTCACATATAGATCAACCAATCAAATTACAAGTTTAAAATAAAAAAAATATGAAAATAAAACAAATCGAAGTGAAACAAAGGCAATAACGAATTAAAAGTTCAAGAAACTTTTGTTGTAGGTAAGTAAAAATATCTAGAATTCATTTATTTATTAATTTAATAAATGACTAACTTCTAATTGTTACTATTTACAAAAAACTTCGATATATTCCATTATTATATATATACATATAATTTAGAATTCAGACTTCTCACTCTATTACTATATATCTTTAATAATGTGACTATTATTCTATTATTCTACTGAAATAGTTTTTATAATTTAATATTCCAAGTTTCTATCCTATATTAAAAGTATTAAACAAAAAAAAAGATATTTAGTTTATTGTATATATATATATATCGTATTTGCTTAATTTGAACTTTTCTTAATAAAGTAAATAAAAGACAAATATTATAAACCAACATCTAAATCCATGTTACCTTTTTAATTATTCGCTTTGATTTTTTTTTGGGTTCTATTTCCCAATATACAGATTTAGAGGTTGTCCGTTATGTATATTACTTCATTTAACTATATTTTTAACAAGTAAGTAGCAACACAACAGTGTGAGATTAACTGGGATTAAAAAAATATGTTATAGTATAGTTCAAATATTTCAAGTTTGCTTAGAAGATTTTATCATCTTTCATAGTAAGATAAGTTGTACGAGCTTCTTAAAAAAATATTGTAAAACAATATAAAAAATTTTTTATTAATTGTATAACTGATCTGCAGATAATAAATGGTCCCACCTCAAACTATTTGCAGTTCTGACTTTGAGTAAACAGTTGTCAACAAAGCCTGTAGATGTAAAACACTGAGAAGTAGGCATAACTTAGGCAGTTTTTTTTGGGATCAAGCTTTTGTATCTTAGTAAACTCCTCAAGATATTTGGCATTCAAACCAGAAGGGTATTCTGGGAATTGAACTTACCTCTAAACAGGTTGCTGTTAACAAAACTTGAAAGATATGAAACACCAAGAAGCAGATATAACTTAAGTAGTTTTTCTTGGAGTCAAGCTCTTTTGTGTTGTAGTAGACTTTCCAAGATATTCAGTATCCAAACTAGAAGGTTTATTCTAAAAGCAAGTAGTAGAATAGCCCTTGCTACAATAGTATAATCTTGAAGACACAACTATACAACTATAAAACTTACAGAAGAACCTCATATACTCTTGTTGGCCCCACCTTTTTTTAGAAAAAAATTTATAAAAGTGGGTAATTTAGCTTACTCTCTTCAAAAAATCAATGAATTGTTTACTCACCAAATTGGGTAGCATTATTTATATTTATTACCTATTACAACAAATATGTGGATGCAAGGATGTAGATAACAAGATTACATGCTTCGAATATGACAACCTGGATATACGATGCTCTGAGCCCAATGATATGAATTTTTGACTTTTTTATAATACTGATGTCGAAAAAGTTTTTTCTTTTTTTTTGTTTTTTTTTAAATTTAAAGTTTAGACATACTATGAATATAAATTAGTGTAGAAAATAGTTTAAATAATAGTATATAATTTTTAAAGAGCCTGATACAGGCTTATAATTATAACTATTTGGCATCATTTAGTTTAGTTTTTTCATTCTTCTCTTATCTTTTTTCTTTTCTTTTATTTGTTTTTTTATATACTCTCTATATCTCTGTGTTTGGTTTAAAAATTTTTCTTTTTCTTTTACTTCTCTATGAGAAAATGTCATCAGATTAGCAATATTCTATTGTAGAGTGGTAGTCAAATGAGCCTCTGGTTAGGGTATTATCTTAATTAATTGTACTTCACTAGTGCGATTAGATTATCTGTAGATGTATATAGATAATTGGTTAGGTTATGCGAGATAAATACAGAATATCAGATTTGCACATTTAATGTTATGATATTTCTACAGATTCAGTTTTAGTTAAATAAAGATACTGACATGATCTGCCTAAGTGAAAAAAAATAAAATAAAATAAATTAAAATAAAAATATTATAAAATAACTAAATAATAAATTAAAAATAATAAAATTTACTTAAGTATAAATCAAAAATATCAATAATTTTATAATAAAAATACTATAAAAATACTATAAAAATATTAAATAATAACAGTTTATTATTAAGAAAATACAAGATAATAAGGTTTTATTACAAAAATATAATTAATAATAAGAGTTAAATATATCTAAAAATAATTAAAATCAGACAACACAACAAAAAATTGAACTACAGAAAAACAATATAGAAAGTCTTAAGATATATACTATTTTAGTCCTGTTTTTGAATAAGCAGTTGTTAACGAAACCTAAAGACATAAAATACCGAGAAGCGAGCGTAATTTAGACAGTTTTTCTTGGGATCAAGCTTTTGTTTTCAGTGGACTCCTCAAGATATTTGACATCCAAACTAGAAGAGTATTCTAGGAACTGAACTTATCTCTAAACAGGTTGCTGTTGACAAAGCTTGAAAGACGTGAAATATCGAGAAGCAGGTATAACTTAAGTGGTTTTTCTTGGGGTCAAACTTTCTTCTTGGTGGACTTTTCAGGATATTCGGTATCCAAACTAGAAGGTTTATTCTAGAAGCAAGTAGTGGAATGGTCCTTGCTAAGATAATATAATCTTGTAGAACCAACTATACAACTGTAAAACCTACAGAAGAACCTCATATATTTTCATTGTCTCCCTACTATTTTTTGGGGGAAAATTTTGTAAAAAGTGGGCGATCTAGCTTACTTTTCCAAAAGATCGATATATTGTTTACTTTTCAAATCGGGCAGTATTGTTTACTTTTTTATCTATTACAACAAACACGTAGATATATATAGAGTAGTAGATCTATAATTATATATCTCAAATGTAACGACTTGAACAAACAATACCCCGAGCCTAACAATGTGATTTTCCAATTTCTTTATGGCACCAATAGTTGAAGAAGCTTTCCTTTTTTGTTTTTTTTTTAGGTTTTAAGTTTAAATATACTATATATATAAATTAGTGTAGAGAATAGTTTAGATAGTAGTATGTAATTTTTAAAGAGCCCGATACAGGCTTATAATTGTGACTGTCTGGTATGGGTAAAAAATCCTATGTTTAGTTTAGTTTTTCTTATTTTACCCTTATTTCCTTCTTTTCTTTTATTTGTTTTTTTTTACATATCCCTCTATACTTCTGTGTTTCTTTTATATAAGTTTTTCTTTTTCTTTTTCTTTCACTTCTCTACAAGAAGATGTCATCAGATTGGCAATATCCTATTGTAGAGCAGTAGTCGGATGAGCTCCAATAGGGTATTATCTTAATTGATTGTATCTCTCTGATATGGCATGATTGTCTGTAGGTGCATGTAGATAATCAGTTAGGTTATACAAGGTAATTGCAGGATGTTAGATCAGTAGTTTTAATGCTATACATTTCTACAAATAGCGCTTTGTTAAATAAAGGTACTAGCATGACCTGCCAAAGTAAAGCAAAAAAAATAAAATAAAATAATTAAAATAATTAAAAAATAAAATATAAAGTATATATTAATCTTTTAAAAACTAAAAATAAATATATTTATATTTTTTTGTTTTAGAGAAAAAAGCAGAATTTAAATATTTTTTAATAATACTATATATATATTTTTTTAATATATCAATAGTCTTGTAGTATCTTTATTAGATCAAAGCATATATATATATATATTAACTATCTAAACTACAAATTTAACATCTCTCAGCTAGCTCTAGAGGTGCCCAAGAGTGGTTTGCCTCACCAGATAAGGCTTATACCTACATTGGGGGCTACACCAAGCTAGCCTGCAAAACCATATCAAAATAGTTTTGCTTTATTTACAATATAATTTTTTATTAATACAAACCAAGCTATTTTTTTTTGTTTTTTTTGTTTTTTTTCTCTTTACTTTACACTTGGTTTGGTCTTGACTATTGAAAAAGTTCTCTATAGTCATATATAGCTGTTTTGTATTACTAGCAGAGCCTTCTGCTCTCGATTTTTATTTTTTCTTCTTTTTGATATCTATGTTTTCTTCTTTCTTCTATTTGTTGATAGCTGAATATTTACACTTCCAGATGTTTTCGTAAAAGAAATTTTATGCTAAGTTCATTGCTATTTCTAAATAATTCTTTGCTTCTTTCAATAGCTTTATGATGTTAAGTAATTTTTTGATGACTTCTTCTTGGATTAGACTCTTAAGAATGTTGGCTCTTGTTTTGATTCTTTCTTCTCTTGTTGGGCCCCATAAAATTTTCTTTAGTTAGACTTTGTTAAGCTAGCTCTTTGTTTCTGTAGACAAAACTGCCCAAGCCAAATTTGATAAAGTTTGTTCTAATTCATTTTATTTATCTTTATATTTCTTATATTTCGTAAATTACACAAAATAGTCTATCATATAGGTCTGATCTTCTAATAGCCAAAGTTTTAAGTACTAGTAATCTTTCATATAGTCACTTGATTAATACTTCTAACTATTAGTTTTTCTTTGCACTAGTACATCTAAATCTATTCTATTCTGGTTTCTAATTTTTTTCTACAGAGTCAGCCAGTAATTTATTTCTGATATATTATTTGGTTCTTCTTTTTGTATTGCCATTAATATTCTTTAGTCTAAACTTATTTGAAAACAAAGAACTGTTTAAATAAAATATCTTGTAGGGTCTTCTACTACTTCACCTTCTCAACACAGAGAGATATTTGATTCTTAAGAAGGTTTTTCCATTATATAACCTTTATCCTCTATTTTAGAACCTAATTTTGCTAACTTATCTGCTAGATTATTCTATCTATTTTCACTATATCCTTTTATTTTTACTAATTCTAACTGTATTTCTTTAATCTTAATTATATTAACTATACTATTTACTAGACTATAATTCTCTTCCTTAAAGACTTGTCACATTGTCTTCTTCTTTTTTCTCCCTTTTATACTTTCTATCACTATTACGCTGTCTATATAAATTTTCACTTTTCTTTTACTTGATACTAAAAGAAGCATATACCAAATTCCAAGCAATTTTGCTTTTGTCAATGAAGGCCAGTTTCTTGCTCTAAAGTAATCTTCATTTATTTTTTAGCTTTTATTTTTATCAACTTGTACCCAGCTAGCTCCTATTCTAGCTAGTTCATTTTGTATAAATATATTTTGTTTCTATTTCTAAGAGATTTGTTAGTATAGAATATTATTTGGACCAGTGGGTTTTTTCTTAATTCTAAGTTTTTTTCATGAGATTCTCCTTCATTTTTTCACTAATATGTTGCTTATTAATGACTTCAATATCTAAATCGTAGTAATGAATTTCATGAACTTTTCTTTTGTTTAATAATATTTCTGGTCTTGAAAGCCATTGTGTTGTTTTGAAAGCTTTTTAGTTAATTTTAAGAATATTTCTCTTCTGCTTGTCTACATATTTCAAAATAGATTCCTGTGAAAGTTTCTTCTTTATTAATGCTCTGTATAAATTTCCTTGCTTCTCTTGATCAAGCTTGTAGCTATTATATTTTTTAACTTGATAATTAGTATATTTGGATCTTCTTCTGCATTTTAATGTTCTGTTAAAATCTGCTTATCTTTCTTTTTAAGAGTTTTCTTGATGACTAGGCTTTTATTCTCTTTGTTCTTTGTGTTTTGAACTAGTAACCAATCTTTCTTTCTTTGGTTATTACCTAATAGGTCTGGGACAGCCTAGATTATCTAAGTATTTAGGCCTTCTGTCTTAAATTCTATTTTGACAAGTCTCTTCTTTTTATCTTTTAGAACTCTTTTTTCTATTGCTTGGAACTACTTTGCTTTTTTTTTTTTACTTGAGCTATTTCTAAGTATCTTAAGCTGCTGCTAGATTATTAAATAGTCTTCTATGCTTGTCAATAGTGCTTAAGTAAAATCAGATTCAATTTTCTTAGAGTTCTAGCTACTAGTATAGTAAAGTTTTCTTTAAATATATTTCCTAATCTAAAGTCTTTGTTTTTCATTGTCAAGATTGTACTTTTAAACCTTAACGTGATTCCTAGTTCTCTAGTATTTAGTATTGTTTAACATGCTAAATTGTTTTTTTAAATACATATACAGGCTGCTAGTAGCTTTTCATACCACATATTCTCTGTTAACCCTATCATTCTTATACCATTAATTACTCTTAGCAAAGTTAGCATTTTTTCTGAACCAGAAATATTTAATTAGAGATGTAGGCTAGAGATCTGTTTTATTAAGAGTTTGTTCTATAGAGTATTGCAGTTGCTAATACTCCAGTATAAAATTATACTATTGTTTATAGTTTTTGCTAATCCTATTTTATTTTTGGTTAATGCAAGTAAAGAAACTTGAAGGCTATCAATTACTTTTTGCTTACATCTGAAAACTTGTAACTTATAGCATAGTTTTAGTACTATACATATGTTATTGATATATACTACTTGTGCTATAGTTAATTTTTTGAAGCTAAGAGTTCTTGCAGTTGAACAAATGATTTTTTTTGTTCTTGCTTTAACTAGAGATTCATCTAGATTGTTATTTAGCCATATTCTAAAGAATCTTGTGATCTTATTCTTTTCTTCTTCTGTTAGCTATTCATTGCCAAAAAAGAGCTTTTGGTCTTTTTTTTTTTTTTTACCAAGTTATATACAATTAACTTAGATTTCTTTCCATTAATTTGTATATTATTAAGTCTAAAGAACTCTTCTGCAATTTGTATAATCTTTTTTATTTGAGTTTTGCTTTCTGCAATCCATGTTATATCATCAGCATATGCTACTACCACTTGTCTCTATTTGATCTCATGTATTGATTTGAACTATAATTGTATATAATTCTTTGTCTAATAGTATATCCCAGCTCTGGGTCTTTCTGAATTCTTGACAATAATAGATTATAGAAGATTCTCTATATAAGTGGCAAGATCACTTCTCTTTGCTCAATGCTATCATTTATCACAAAGTACTCTATTGTACCCAGATCTGTGATAATTTTGGATTGCTTGTTCTCAAAAAGATTCAGTATGAAAGTCACTATTATTTGTAGAATTTTAAGCCTTTTTAAAGCTAGCTCTAATGATCTTAGAGATACTAAATCAAAACTTTTTTCATATCTTGTAGTACTAGCCAGAGTTTTCTATTATTGTCTTTCATATTTTCTATTATTACATTTATTATTTGTACTAGTTTCTCTGTAGAGTTTCTAGGCAAACCTGCAAAGTTTGGGCCTTTTAGAATATTTTCTCTACAAGTACTTTTGCTAAATATTTGGTTATAATTTTAGTTATGTATTTTTTAAAAGTTTTTAGAAGTATTATTGGTCTAACATTATTTAAATTATATCTCTA
>CAJVQC010000599.1:0-12352 GCA_910592285.1 Racocetra persica | reverse complement strand
ATAAAGGACGCGTACTGCTACATTAAAACTTCTTGATAAAAAATGATATACAGTAAAACCTTCATAAGTACACCCTTTATAAGCGCATACTCTCTCTAAATGCACGTTCAAGTTCTGGTCCAAATATATACATGTACCCTATAAATGCACATTCTCTTATTAATCTATAAGTGCACGTTGTTAAAGCTTGGTCTCAAGAGCATACACTTCTAGAGATTTTACTGTAGTTACTTTGGTGTTTATGATGGTCACGATTAGAGAATCTACAAAATTTAGATCCAAATTAGTCATGTAATTCGGAAATTAACTTCTAGTATGATGCATTCCGAGAGATCATAGCATGCTAATAGAATATTTTACGTAGTTGAGTCTAACACATTCTTTCCCAATAGCTTGTACTTTGGTTGACATTGCGATTGCACTTGCGATCTGCATATTTTCAACACTGTTAAAATATCTACTTAGATAATGCCGTATCAATATATAATTACCTCTATGCTAAGCTTGCTGTTTTGGTTTTTTTTTTTTTTTTTTTGATTCTTCTAAAAAAAACTATATATTTACAAGGTGGATTTTTTATTAATTAAACCATGTTAAATTTACTTAGTGTATGTTGATCATTTTATCTGGATAACTCGCAGATTATCAATTAAAAGAAGAAATTTTTGATACTTTTTTTGAAGAAACAAAATTATAAGGAATATAATTATCTAAATTAAATTTGCTCTTACATATAAAAATTCTAATTTGCTCTAATAAAGATAAAATAAATTTTTTTTAAAAACCTATTTCAGTGGTATGTATATACTAAACAAATTAGTCTTTACTCTAAATTTATATAAAAATTAAAAAAAATAGTAAAAAAATTTTATTATATAGAAAAGTTAGTATTCATTTATAGTTTTAAAATATTATTTGATTAAATTGTTGTATTCAAGATACATGTCTTGATATATTTGTTGTTTTGTTATATCAATTTAGAAAATAAATAATACTGACTATTTTAATATATATAATAGTCTCAAAGTATTGTTAAATAATTTTTTTGAATAAAATACATAACTTATTGTTGTTATCTGATATGTACTTGGTTGTTTACTCTGAATATTTAGCCACTATCTCATTTTGGAAGATAAATAGTATCAACTATTTATTAAATATTACCAACTGTTTTAGAAATTTATATATCAATCTTTTGGAAGAAATAAATTAAAATACCCACTTTTTGACAAAATTTTATAAAAAGTGATAGGTCAATAAAACTTTTCTGTAGTTGTTCTTTGTAAATTTTATGATTATATAGAGATAACCTAAGTTGATAATATCCTTAATGCCACCTATTTATATTGTGTTTTCAAAATATTCTTCTGATTTGGATGCTGAATATAATAAAAAAATCTATTAGCAAGAAACTTGACCTCTACAAAAACCACATAAGTAACTTATTTCTTAGTTTTACATTTTTGATACTTCGTCAACAATACATCTACTTATATAAAACCAAGTTTATTATTAACTTTCGGTATCTTCTATAATGTTTTTCTGTAATTCAAAATTTTGAACTTGTTGACTAAAAAATCATTGAAAAGAATTTTGTTGCCTATAATACAGGAATATACAGTAGTATAGAAAATATATTTTGTATAAAATAAATTTCTAATACTTTTAATTTAAATAATAAAAACAGAATCACCAAAAAAAAAAATATAATAATGCTTCAAAACTATCTTTAATCTTTCTATATTAGTTAATTAAGTTTTTTTCTAACTAGTTTTTACTTTTATATACTATTCAAATAAATTTAAACACTAGTTTGTTTAATAGTACTGTATATAGTTTTTACAAACCTATCACAGGTTTATAATTGTAATATTAGAATAGACAAAATTTCTTTTTGTTTTAAATATTCTTCTTATCTCTTTCTTTTCTTGTTTGTATGTTTTATTATAATCCTCCATTCTTTTTTTTTTTAATACTCATTTGTAGTTTATTTTCTTATTTTGCTTTTTGTCAAGCAGGTAGCTACTAGCTGATTAATAAGCTAAGAACCCAGAGTGAGACCAAATGCTACTCAGGCAGGTCGTGTTGATACATTATCTATATGATGCATCGTTGGCAAACCTTTGTTTTGGTTGAATTAGTAATAGTTATAGATAAAAATTTGTAAAATTTTTTGAATAACTTAATCCTAAATAAACGAGCGGGACAGCCAAATTAGAAAGACTAAAATTTTATAAAATTTATTTAATTAAATTTAATAATTTTATATAATTTATATATTTATTTTTTGCAAACTTAAAAATATTAAATATCAAGACCAAGTCCCAAAATCTTAAATCTAAAAACATTATCTATAACTGTTATAATTCAAATTAATTTCTCCTGTTTAAATATTTCGTCTATACTGTTATAAAAACAGTTTATTAACTTTGGCATTAATTATCACATGAAAAACTTGTAATATACAGTAATGAAAATTTATTATTGAATCAATTATAAAGTTGTACAATAAATAATCATGTTAATTCTAACCAAATAAAGTTCAAACATTATATAAAGCAGTAAATATAACCTCAAGCATAATAAGAGGGTGAAATTAACATATCAGAAAGAAGAGATAACTGGTCTTCTGTAAACTGCTTCATATCTTCATGCCATGAATCCTGATGCGTTCTTTTAAAGTCCGCAAATGTGTTTTTTACAGTTGCCTGAAACCATAAATGAATAAATGTGAAAAATCAAATAAAGATTTATATCGGAAAAAAAACTCAAGGAATGAGATAGTACCTGTATTGGAGCAGGATCTGAAATGCACTCTGCCAATTTCACCAACACCTCAGGCATCCACTTTGGAACATCATAAGGAAAGGCATTAACTAAACATGACAGCCCGAGAACACCCGCATGCCTAGTAAGAACAGCCTCCTGAAAACCTTGAGGCAATGTTGTTCGAGGCGCTCTACGCGAACTTGCACGTGGAGGAATTTTAGTGTCCAATAGCTTAAAGAATTGATCCTACAAACATATAATGCAGACCATGCAAATAAAAAAACAATATCAGGGCATAAAGTTTGCTTTTTAACTATCGTAATAGATAACTTACTTTCAAGGTAGCTATAGCACCCCTTTGCGAGCATCGTATAAGACCTGATAATGTAACTGCCGCCAATTGACGTACCTAAATCGGGAATATTCTAAGCGTTATGTATTTAATAATATACAAGGGTTTCATGTCACATTAACTTACTTCAATTTGAGTGTCTTTTAACATGTCAAACACCACATCCATTACTTTAATCATTTTTTCTTCGCTTAACATAAAAAGATGTTTAAAGAAGAAAACTTGTAACACTGGGAGAGCTTTTACACGTACATGCCAACTTGACGTTTCAGTCAAAATTTCTATGAATTTGTCAATAATTAAATGCACCATATCAGGAGGATATGAAAATGACGCAATGACATTCAATACATGAGTTGCGGCTGCTTGAAGATCCTGGTCGTCATTTACATCTTGCATTTGAAACAATGAAGGAAGCAGAGGGAGTATCAAAGGGTAGGTGGAAGATGCTTGCCAGATAGTAAGTGCATCATAAAGCCAGGCAAGTACTAAATTGGCATACAAGAAAACGATATATAAGAAGATATATTTTACATCTAAATACAATCGTCAGAAATTCAATCATACCTGTTTTACTAGCGTTCCCGTATTCTGATGAGCCTGCTGCTGTAGGTTTTCTTTCTGCTTGCCAAGTCGTTAATGATTGTACTAATTCTGTTATTGTGTTATTTAAATTGCCAGCCAAAGTAACAGGTAAATATCCGACTCCATCGCCAGTCTTGCAATTAAATTCAATTATTTCCGAAACGCTTGATGCAGAAGGATGCCATTGCATTTGTAACAATATGTTAATATTAGCTGCCATAACATCGCGTACTTGCTTATAAGGATGACGAATGTTCGAAAAATATATATCAAATAGTGACTGTGATCTTGGTATAACACGCCATGAAAAAGTATTAATGAGAGTATTTACGAAAAAGAGCTTTTTGGCCTCTGCAAAAGAAGCATGAGAAGTAGGATCAAGTTTTGAGTCTAAAACTAAGTTAATAAGTGGCAGTACTCGTCTAGGATCTCGATTCCGCTATTAATCACGCAGAAATACATAATAAATAAGTATAAATAATAAAATATTTTTACAACTGGTGCTCGTAAGAAAGTTGACTTACGAAGCAATATCCAAGGAATCGTTCCCAATACACAAGAGAATCTGGCGTAATGGAATTGAAAGTTTGCTCTAGCACAGGAATCACCCAATCCCACAAAGCCTGCAATTTGCTCCACTTCCAGTGTTTGCTTCCTCTTATTAGACCCGCTAAAATTTCTGATGCCGCACGCTGCTGATTTTTCTCCGCGGATCCGCATAACTTTGCAATTTCTGGCTTAGCAACTTCCAGGAAAGTGTCTTCATACATTTGAAAAATGCTTTTAAATAAATGTGCATTGATCATCGAAAAGTTATCTTCTCTATCGCGAACATATTCTTGTGATAGATAAGATAATAAGGATGACCAAAAAGTTGATGAATTAAAGCTTTCAAGAAACTTGTTGAACGCGGCTTGAGAAGATAACTCACAACTAGGCATTACACTTGCCACAGTACATGGTGAATACGCAGAAATATTGTCAGGCCAAACATACCAACCGACATTGACCTTATCTTGAAATAATCTATTTTGCCAATAATTATAAAATATTAATTATCTAACAAATAATGTGTACCAATATGGCAATGCTTTTTAATCATACATACACATTTTCTGCGTTATTTTCATTAACTTTAGTCAAACATGTTGTTAAGTATTCATTAGTATATCCTTCTGGTAAAGGTCTAGGTATTGTGATGGTCTTTTTCAAAGGATTATTTGCTTTTTCTAATGCTATTAACTCTAAGTCACCATTGATGAGTGTTCGTTGTTTAATATGAAATAATATTCGGGTAGTTGTAGAAATAGCAATGCGCCTCAGTGCAGGAAGCTCAGAAACAAGACCTTTTGCTGCAAATTCTGCCATTTCTGGAGAAGCTGGTGCTTCCGGCCGTACTAAAAGATCCAGAAAATTTGCAGCCATAGACGCAAACCGCCAATGAAGAGTATTAGGTTTAACCAAATTTAAAAGAGTATCGACCTACATAAATTAGAGAAAAAGTCAATTTTACGTTTAATATTTAATAACGTATCCATTGACTCACAAGTTCAAAATAGTTTTTTTTCTGTAAAGACATTCTGTGCTCAGTTTTGCTTCGAATTTTATCGAAGACACTTTTATCCAATGAAAGGGAAAGGGTATCAAGCGTTCGACATATTGCATCATTTAATCCATCTGTAAGAATTGTTTTGAACGCCGTATTATTGTAATTCATGAGATAATCGTAAAAGACTTTACGTATCATTTCTTGGACTGAAGGCTGCAATGAATGCAAAATAACGAATCAGTGAAATTAATAGGTATTGTTATATGCATTTACAACTAACCTTGTCGTCGTGTTGAGCTTGGCATATGCGGCTTATGAACGATGGAACAAATCTCCAATCTCTTAAACATGTGTACATATATGTCCGAGAACTTAATAAATAGAGGGCACCTTTCATTCTTTCGGAATTCGGCTTATCTATAAAAAAAACAAAAGTAGTTACAAATGCAAAATCATTGCTATTTAAGCTTACATGTTTATAAACAATAAAGATTACCGGTTGGTTTCAAAGCATTCAACAAAATAGGAATAATAAGAGGCTTCGCACCAATGAAACAACGAGACGCGTTTGTAAGATGGGATTGCGATATTCTGAAATTATAACAAGTGAACTACATGAAGGCCAAGTCATACATATGCTAAATAACAAAAACAATATATTAATCATACTTTCGAATCTCCGAGTATGAACTTAAAGACAACTCGACCAAATCTTTGAGCAAATCATCATGTAGCCGAGTTCTCTCTCTGCCAAATGCATTTTGTTTCAAACGACATAAATGTTGCTGATATGCTCGTTTAACTATATATTTAATAAAGTTTTTAGACTAATGATAAATAATGTTAACGGCCATATTTTTTTTAGATGTAAATTACCTAGTAAATAACGTGGATATTTTTTGTCATGGTTAGAAGTTTTCAACATGCCTTTAGCATATTGATAGCCTCTTTTACTTGCATCGTACTTTGATTTTTCTACACCACGGTCCGTGAGATATATTTTTATAATCTATACATAAAAGTATATTCTAAATATAGATTGATTTAATTATATAATAAAGCAAAGCATTAAATTCACTGACCTTGAGGAGGATTTTCAAACTATCAACATCATCTTCACGTGTCGTTCGGAAATATGTCACTAATTTATGAAGAAATTCACCCAATTCTTTCCGCAATCGTCTTGCGGTCTGTCTACGTGGATCATTCGGATCTAAAAAACAATAACCCACTGGAATACTTTTTATCGGAAGAACAGCTTCAGTCTCACAATCTCTAAAATGTCAAAATCTGGTTCAATAATTGTATTCCTTATTTCGTTGTCAAGATATCAGCTTCAAAATTACTTGTAATCAGAGATCTCAACGTCACCGTCATCCTCGACAAGTGTAGTCATTCCTCCAACGCAATTTCGAACTATACTCAAACGACGACAAAACTCATGTGTCATTTCTCGATTGCTCAATACTTTCCCTTCCTCATCTGTTCCACTATTCATTAAATCCTGAATTCTTTTTAAAGTCGGTAATAAAAATATTTCCAAAATTTCCATTGCAAAATCCAATTCAGGGTTAGAAGGAACATGCCAATCAACATTTATATTTTCTGGGTCGCCTGGCTGAACCCAATATTTGTGTTGGTCTTTCTGATATTCTGTTATGTATATGATTAATCAATTTAAAAGTTTAATCGTTTCAAATTTCAGTCACAATAAATTATTTACCTTCAGAATTCCATCGCTCTTTGTCAACATTCCGACATTCCAAAGGATAAATTTGTGTCAGTGCGACTAGCATCATTCTTATAAATTTTCCAGTCCACATATATCCTTTCCGAGAACGACACTTTTGAACCATTTCTTTTGCCAAATACAACAAGTCATTTTTATGACGAAGCAGTTCAGATCCGCTTAGCATGATAACATGATACAGAATACATTGATACCAATGGAGTGTAGCGTCCGACTGTATATGATGTGTTGGAGAGGTAGTGGGAGTAGATGATGCGCCATGTTGAAGCTCAATGATAATATTTGTGCGGCAAAGAGGGATAAACTGGGCAAGTGCTTTGCATCTATTTGGACTTGTAAGAGTAGAGCATAAGTATCCTAGAATGTTTGAAAAAATGAATAATTAAAAAAGTTAATAATCCGCGGCTTACATTATATATAGGTTAAAACTATCCAACAATTTTCAAATCCTACCCATTGGCTTTGTAGCATTCTGAAGAACTGTAGTTGATGCAAAATTTATAACCATTTTTAAAGCCATATCCTGAAGATGTTCAGACATTTGTGTACCAACAATTTCACAAGCATGCTAGGGGGAAAAAAAAATTCAGCTTCCAGAAAAAATCTTTTTTAAGTACAAAACTATGAACATAATAATTTACCAGTAACACAGTAACTAATCCAGTTTCCATGCTTTGCATACTCATCTTGCCACGTTCTGATTGCGGAAGATATTCAAACTATCATGGATTTTCAAATTTCAAAATAAAATAAAATGAAGGAGTAATAATAGATCGAACATTTAATATTGCTAACAGCTGCACTTTAAGAAAAGTGCGATTTAATATGGCAGGTAAAGGATACGATAGTGAAAACGCGTCTTAAAAATTTTGCAAGCCATTCCTCAAATACTGCAGTACTAGCTTTACACAAGGCATCTTCTTCTTCGACGTTAGTTTCCATTCGATCTTCTTCTCTTTCATCAATGTCCATTCCCTCCCACCTGAATTCAGACTCTGTGATACTACCTTCAGTCAAATCTCTTAAAGGAACGCCCATTACGGCGTGTGTAAGAAAAATAAGAGACGAAATTGTTTTTATTGGATCATTCATGTCAATCCCGGGGATTGTTAAATGAAGAAGCGGGGCAAGATGTTTTCCACCGGCAGGATAATGGGCGCGAGAAAAAAAGTGGAATCGCCAGAAGCGAAAGAGCCGAGATGGATGATGTCGTTCTATGGGTCTAACAATCATGTATATATTTGTTTATAAACTGAAATATCTACTATATGTGATAGCTGTAAATATTGTTTTGGTACCTACCTCAGTTAGAGTTTCTAAGGAGGGATAAACACGTCCTAACAACCCCGGAAATATTAACGAAGGTTCTAACCCTGCAAAAAAATTTTAATGCGTAACCTCTGTTAGGGAAACAAACGTTATGTACGATGATTGCTAATATTTTATTTCACTAATAAAGCATACAAGCCAAATATTTTAATGCAGCTTGACTTGATCCAACGGATAACGGGTCCTTGCCAAACATTGACAAGAAAGTAACTCCTCTAAGAGTAAGAACAAATTGTCGTTTAAGGTCAGGTGTCAAACGCCGTGATTCGGGAGTTTTACATTCCGGCTTGTGTTCTATACGAATGAGAATGATTTATAGGATATTATCATAAAACTATCGCATAAAAATCTTGGTAAAAAAAAAACATTCATAAACCATATTTATAAACCATAAATACCATCAGTCCATCGTTTTAAGAATTCCCATCCAAGGAATTGTAAAAATCTTACAATAGAGAAGGTCCATCGTCCAAAATTACTTGGATGATAATACGATTCAGTGGCTTGGATCATATTCGCTAAATACGTAAGAATTGATTTCTCTTGGGTATTATTAGAAGGCGGAAAAATAGAATACACAATAAATCTAGCTAGCATTTTGAACTTATCCTATGCACATGTTAAATTAAAAAATTGGTTAGAAATCATTTGCAAAGAAAGGGTGTTTAAAAATGCTAACTAAATAAAACCTACCCCCTTTTTCTTTAAGAGCATAGCGCTGCCTGTTCTAAGATCCATTCTTGAAGGTAATCCTGTCATTGATCCGCCCCTTCCAGAGCTGTTATTACCGTTGGTGGTACTACCCACTGGTAGATCCATCATTTTTTGACCAGTTGCAAATACGGTTTTAATTTGTGCTTGAGTAAAAATACCTATCTGGTCTGGATTATTAACTTCAACACCAACATTATCTTCAGCAACACGAGCAACGAGATCTATAAACTCTATTTGATACATCAATGATCCTGGGATAAGGTGCCAAAATGAAAATATAGTAGGTAACCATTTAGAAGGAGATGACTTTGGAGACGGCGCAGTTGGAAGGAATCGAACGAGATAAGCTTGTACTGTGAATGCATCCCCAGCAGAATTGGCATTGAAAAGTGGGAGAACTCGAGAAAGAATTTCATCTGTAGCTTCTGGAGGAAAAAATCTGAAATATTTCAAATTCATTACCCCCTTCAAATATGATAAAATCCTTCTTTAAATCTGTTTAATATCTTACCTTTGTGCATATTCTACCAGACGTACCACAGATCCAATTTGTTTACTGATGATGATTCTGTGAATTAAGGACTAGTTTCGAGTAATTAGGATTAATGTGTGGTAAGAAAAATTCTTAGATAGGATACGATTCACTGACTAAAGTTTTCTGTCGACTTTTTGGGAAAAATGTTCGGTGAATGATATCATATAATGGTTCCCATGGTAACGTTAAATCTTCTGGTCCAATTTTGTCTTTTTTCCTTCGTTTATTAATAATGAAGAGTATAAATATGATAATTTCTAAATCGTTATAGTAAGTGAAAAGTAGCATACTTGAGTAAGCGTATACAAGTATTTGCAAAAACCTCAGCATGAGATGCGTCAATTCCAGGTGTAATAACGAGTTCAAAAAGAACGTGGGCCAGTTGAGCGCGAGTTTGGCGTGATAATGGGTGCTGAAGATCAAGATAGCTAGAGTATGATTTGGAATTTGTTGAAGGTTGTCACTCAATTCTTGGCTATAAGGAAATTCAACTAGGTATCTTACCTATTAAGCTGTTTTACCCAGTAACTGCAGCCCGGACCCCAATCTTGCGCCTTAGCCGAGGAACATAAGCGCTCTACAATGACGTTTAATAAAGCTTCGGCCTCGCCCTCCAAGGAGGTCGCATAAGGAAGATTTTCTGAAAACATTCGTGTTGATATCGAGACTTAACACGAGGCAAGAAAATTTTTATATTGATCGGAACTTCAACGTGACCTTATAAAAATCTGACGTAACCGTACGTACGTAGTACTGTACTTACGTACGTACGTACGTACATACTTACGTCTACGTTGACGTATTCGGCTCTGTCTTAACCTTGACTCATCTTTCCTTTCCGGTTAATCTGGTTCTAATTCTAACGCTAATGAAGATTTGTGATTTGTAATACGTTGCCTTGTTACGTGCGTTTGAAATCATGCATTAACAATGATAATATATCATGAATTGTTGAATTCAGGTTGGGCAATCGGACAAGTGGGTTGCCGATGATATTTTTTTTTGAAACTAGAGATTTCGAATATGGGTGGCTTCGCCGTCCGGGTGACATTGTGGTAGTACAAGATTAGTATAGTAAGTTTTCAGTGTTCACGTGTTATTAGAAGGATGAGCAATTTTTTTTATTTTATATATATTTTTTTATAATTACGAAAAACAAGACACACGCCTGTAGGCAGGGTTGGCAATGGGCTCTGAGAAAAATGTCAATGGACATTGTCCATTGGCCAACCTAGCCTGTAGGTTATGGAGTAGTGCTGGCTGCGCAAAGAGCCAGAAATTAATGAGCGTATAGAGAATAATAGGAGCTGAAAACTTAGATTATCCAGTAACAGACCAGAAAGCATTATTAGTGCAGTTATACAGCCGGTGGTTTCCCGCCTGCCAATGCAGGCCGGCTGTTAGAATAACAAAATCATGTGATTGCTCCAATTGTATGAATGATTCTGTTATTCAGACTGAATTGTTGTTAAAGCCTTCTTTATTTATTACATATGTTTTTTGTAACCTGAATTTGTACCCGTGTGTCTTATATGTTGTGGGTTGGTCAGTATGGTACTGCGGCATGCCGTGCTGTTGCTTGGACTTGCGGCTACTTTTTCTTTATTCATTTTCCCTCTTTTTTTTTTTCGTTATGAAAGTCCCGACTTAGCTCTCCCGTTACCTTACTTTCCTTTCTCTCTTTTTTATTTTCGCCCCCTCCTTGTTTCTTTTTTTTTTTAATATATATACTATATGTGCATGTATGCTTTCTTTTTTTTTTTTGTATTTATGCTGGCACTAATTAATCCAGAAGTTGTAACAAGGGTTAATTAATGTAAGCTTTTGCTAAAATGGTGGTGATTGTGGCTGGGTGGCTTCAATGTATCGGTAGAATGATTCTGAGTTCCAACTTCCGATTTTCTGTATTAGGAGTAGTTGGATGTCTCTTGTTACGAGCTCAGTGGTGTTTCCTGTTTAGAAGCATGATTTGTTATGTTCTCATTAGAAAGAAAGTGCTTTAGTTTTATGATTAATCATGCCTTTGTGGCCCAAGAGCTGGTATAAGAGGCTTGTGATTACATGTATGTATATTTTTTAAGAATACATACTAGACACAATGTGTTGTTTGTTGGGTTGATAATTAATGAAGTTTCATTTGCTGTTTTGTGATTTTTTGTTTTTGCAAGTTGTATAATAGCAAAAGTAATACTTGCTATTGTTTTAAAAAATAGGGTTTTTAGTGTTGGAATCTTGTTTTTGTCTTACTTGCTTTTGGTAAAAATTTATTGAAACATGTTAAGTTATAAAATACAGTATAAGCAATTGTTTAAAAAAGAAGGTTTATAGGGTTGTTTGTATTGATTTTGGATTTAATATACAAAAAGTAATATCCAGTAATATGTGTTTTTTGCTTTATAGATTTATGAGTATAGGTTATATCAATAGTTTTTAAGATTTGTATTACTAGCAAATTAGTATAAATATAGAACTAATTGTGATAGTTTTTTGAATAGTAAAATTTTAAAACTAAAAAATAAATTAAAATAGTTGATAAAGATCTTTTTTTATACAAAAACATAATATATTTGATAAGCGATTTTTTCAATATAGGTCAAATAGATTTGTCTTGATTAAACTACATGTTTGATTTGTATTGTCTGATAATTAATTTATATAATTTTTTAGTAGAAATTAAGATACAAAAAATTAAAATAATTTTTTTGTTTAGAGCTATTTGGTTATTAAATATATTTTTACTATAAGAGTTAATATTTGTACTAAAAGCAT
>CAJVQC010000598.1:0-12363 GCA_910592285.1 Racocetra persica | reverse complement strand
ATGATTAGAGCTTCTTTTCTATAAGGCTTTAATATCTTGTTCTTTTAAATCTTTTCTCTCTTTCTATATTTTTTTTTCTTTATTGTGCCTGTACTTTTCTTTTTTCTTCTTTGATTCTTTCTTTTTTTCGCATATTGTTTAATTGTAAAAATCTTAACAGATTCTTCAAAATATTATACTAGTATTTTCAGTACTGTTCTATTATATTGCTTTCATTATTTATTCTTTGATCTTGAAGTCTTTTGCTCCAACCTAACTCTATTTTGGGCTTTATATATTTAGCTATTTGTCATTCTTTATTATATTTTATCTATCTTATTTTTTCTGCTTTACTTAAGTTTCTCATAGTTTTGCTTATTTTTTCATATATAATATATACAACAGGGTTTGTGCCTATTTGTATTGCTTCTTGATATTCTATATTGTTTCTTTTTCTAAGTACATATTCTATATATTTGATTTTTCTTGCTTTATATTGTTTAAGCTTTAAATAAAAGTACTTTATTCATGTCTTTGCTTGTTCTGCTAATATCTACTTTTTTCTAAAATTTTCTGTTATTTTTTTTCTTCACATAACTATTTGATTGTTGTGTTTGTATATCTTCTTTGTTTATATTTACCATATAGTTCTTGACATGTTTTCTTTATTTATTTTTTATTATATATTGTAAGTTTTGTAACAAAAATAGATCTGTATTATGGAGTTAAAGCTAAATCTCTAAAAAACTCACAAAGAGCAAAAATTATTATTAATTTTTTATATTTTTTTTTATATCTTTGTATTTTCAGCTTTTTTTGCTCAAGTCTTTTAAGAGACTGAGTATTCTTTATAGTTCTTTTCTTTTTTCTTAGAGCTGTGAGTTTGGTTTTTTAATAGCCTTTGTGTGTTTTCTACTATTTATTATTAATTTTTGTTTCTGCAAGTTTGTATATAAAGGATTAGCAGAAAGATAGAGATGTTAACAGTCCAGTCTAGCTCAGTTTGGTTAATTTTAGTTTAGTTCCAGACTGGTCTTTTTTAGTCTAACTATAGTTTAGCTCAAGACTATTTAAAAGACTATTGGTTAAAACTTTTAGTCAAACTTATAATAAAAGACTAGCTTTAGACTAGTCTTTTATTATAATAAATGATCAGTTTTAAACTAATCTTATATTATAATTTAAACTAAACTTATAATAAAGAACTAGTTTTAAACTGATCTTTCAAAACTAGTTTTAGACTAGTCTTTTATTATAATTTAAACTAAACTTATAATAAATGATTGCTTTTAGACTAACTTTTAAAACCTAGTTTTAAACTGATCTTTAAGAACTAGTTTTAGATTGATCTTTTATTATAATTTAGTCTAAACTTATAATAAAAAATGGCTTTAAACTAGTTTTAAAGACAGATTTTAGACTGATCTTCTATTATAACTTAAATTATACTTATAATAAAGAACTAATTTTAGATAGGTCTTTATTATAATTTGAACTAAAAGCAAGATCAGATCAGTTTTAAAGAGAGATGGGCAAGATAATATATAATAATCTTTTTTTTTGCTCTAACACTAACAAACAGTATTATTTATTATTACTTACAGCAAATAATTACATTAAATAATCTGCTATTTTTGCTTCTTATTATTAATCTTTATTATTATTTATTACAGTCATGACTCTCTAAATGCACTACCTTCTAGACCATAGTAAAAAAAATATTTAAAATATGCATTTAGAGGTATATATATTTATAGAAAGAAAAAATATATAAAGCAATTATAAGCTAAAACCAGACTATACTGTACATTTATAGATTATGCATTTATGAAATTGTAATTATATATGTAAAAATTAGAAGAATAATGATAATTGGAAATAATAAGTAATAATATGTATTTAAACTTGCCCACCTAGTTTTTTAAAAAATTTATTATAAATATACGCAACTATAGATGCTATATTAATTTGTCTATATTGCTACCCAGTGAGACCATGAAAAATAATTAAATAATTGAATTTTTAATATACAAATGACCCTCGTTAATATCAACCTAAGCTATAAAATGAATTCTGGATATTAAAAGTATATTAAAAATTTCCTTATATATATCAACTTTTAATATAATCACTTGCTAATATCACTATCAACATGAATATAAAAGCATTCCAAATAGATCGATATTAATGAAGAACTTCTGTAATAAAAACCTACATTAGGGTTGGGATTGTACTAAAATTTTACAGAGAATTTTTTTGTTAGTGTGCAATAGGTGGTTTCATGAAGAGTTGATTATTAAAAACGATCTGATTGGTGCATCTGCAATAATCTTTTATAGTTCTACTGGGGTAGCTGGTTTTACTACAAAATCCTGATATTTAAAATATAATATTAATATCATACTACATGACAATTAAAATTTAAAGTCTTACAATAGTTGTTAATATACTTACTAATCTTTAAATATTAATTGTCATATTGGGTGTCAGGATTTTGTAGTAAATTACTGCATATAATAATTATATAAAAATTGTAATATATTGATAAAATCTGGTATAACAGTAGTGTATATTAAATAAGTTTTTCTTATTGCTATTCATTATTTCTTGTCTTAATTAGACCAAGACCTTCTGTAAGAGCAGTGTCATTTATCACCTGATTATTTTTTATCAGAGGCTTACTCCCTCTTAATATAAAAAAAATCAGATTCTTATATATAATTTTAACTTTTTTTACCTCCTTCTTCTCTAAAAAATCATCTGATCCCTAATCTAGTTTTTTAAACAAAGGCAAGCTCATGCAGTTTTAAGCAAAAGATAATTTCTTATTTTACTAATTGTTAAACCTGCTAGGGAGAATACTTTTACACAAAAGATACTAGTGGCTTGTATAGTAAGGTAATTTTTTGTAAGTTTTGATAGAACTGGATATTTAGTTTGATAAACTTTCTACTATGAGAGGGGATTTGTATAATTAGTGATTTCTTTCAGAAAAGTCTTTAGTGATTAATTCTGTTGATGGCGTATTATTACTTTTTTAAAATAAGAAAGAGGAAAGAATAATGGATCGTTTGATGAGTTTGGCCACCATTATTACCAGTAGATTGGTATTATTTAACAACAGTTTGAAGCTTTTGTTTTACTAATTTAATTTGATGAGATAAAAAATTTGTTAATTTGAATTAGAGATCTAAAATAGCTAGAATAGTTGATTGATCATCAAAGTAGTGGCTCCAATATTCTTTTAACTTGGAATAGATAGCATTTGCAAATTGATATAATCAACACTAGTATTGAAATAGGCTTCTAATTTAGCAGAGATGTCTAAAAATACTACTCATATATCGGCAATGGTCAGATGTAAAGAAGAAGATAAAAAGATTGTAGTTTCATATATTGGTCACAATATGGATAATAAATTTTAATTATTGTTATATTGGAAATTGGTTTTAATTAGATTAGAGCTTGAATCTGGTTATCTGTTAGATGCAAATTTAATAGTAAAATCTATCAGATATCTGTTAAATTTAATATGAAAATGAATGACTAGATCCAAGCTTTAAATTAGATTTTTTGCAGTATTAGCGATACTACTTTATAATCAATTGATTAATAATATATTTTATTAAAAGAGCTACCTATATTGCAATAGATTCTCTTAATTGAATAGTACTTACATTTATTTATTTATTTTTTTATTATTAAGATACAAACCTCCAAGTTCTAGTAGATTACTATTTACAAGAAGTTTAATTACCTTCTTAAGCTCAACTTCTCGCTCAATAATTACATAAATGAAGTTTCATCTGATTTCATTATCAAGCACCAATGCTAAGTATAGCCATCCTTTAATTTTGCATATATTACACAAATTATTTATTAATTTTGAAGAGAATTTTACTTTCTTTACAAATTTGCATAATTTATGTAAGGTATTATCAACAATTTCTATACCCATATAATCACTAAATTTATTATATGCACAACACAGCAATGGTGCTTAAAAGTAGTATTATTATAGTTTGAGCTAAAATTTTGAGTTAGATACTTTTCACTTGCAATTATATTTGCGCTATTGTCCTATTAAAAAAAAATAAAATAAGATTAAAAAGGTTAATAAAAAAAAAAAAAATTAAAAAGGTAAAAAAAAAAAAAAAGTTAAAATAAAAAAAAAGTTAAAAAGGGTTTAAAAAAAATCTTACTGTAGTTAATCCTAAGATTTTATCATTTAGATTGAATTCATTTAAAAGATTAGAAATTATATTTGCTATATTAACTCCTGTATAGTTTATGATAAGTAAGATGATATCTAGCAGGAAGTGCTTTAATTTCTAGTTATTGTTAATATAATATAAAGTGATTCTAAAATAGAATTCACCTGTATTAGAAGTCCAGATATTTGCAGTTAGAGAGATATACTATTTATTAAAATTTTTAATTATAATATCTTTAAGGTATTGATGATTTGGGGCTGTATATCTTGGATTGAGAATATTAATAAAGTTTTTAAAATAATCATTTTCAACTGTTATAAAAGATTGCTAATCTACAATTATCTATTTTAAAAGTACATTAGTGATAAAATATTGCTGCTCACGTGAGTATGGATGATGGCATGTACTTGAAGATGTTTCAAGTATGCTAGCATAGTGATTAGGATGTATATTATGTAAATAATAATATAATGTTGTTGTTGGGCATTTTTTGCTATATTTTTTATTTTCACATAAATTGCAAATAATATAGTTATTGTTTTTTGTAAAGAACTTTCAAGCTTTTAATATGGTAACAATAATTACAGAAAATCAAAAATTATATAATTTTCAATTAGTGTTTTAGCTTCTATATTTATAGATATTTTCTTAA
Organism: Racocetra persica; assembly: GCA_910592285.1. NCBI lineage: Eukaryota > Fungi > Glomeromycota > Glomeromycetes > Diversisporales > Gigasporaceae > Racocetra > Racocetra persica. The sequence goes on along the minus strand of CAJVQC010000598.1, from coordinate 7,518 downwards.
TAGTTCAGCTAAAGAGCATTTATCTATTATATAGTAAGTGTTTTTATAAATTATATAGTTCATACATTGATTTTTATAACTTATTTACTAATTTATTATTTAATAATTAATAGCTTGTATATTTGTTATTCAATTCCTAATATATGATATAGAGGTTAAAGTTTAGTATAAAAGATACTAGAGGTCTGCACAGGCCAGGCCATAATTAAAAATTTTAAAAACTTAAAATTGTGATTCTGGTATATTAAGAACATAGTAAATTAACTGAACTTTTAAAAAAACAGTAAATTTTATTTTGTGTAGAGCTCTAAGAGACACCATAGTTAAATTTTTTAAAATATTTAAAATAAATATTAAAATTTTTATTAAAAATTTAAATATATATATATAATTATATGAATTTTATATTTTTTCACATATGTGAAATATTGTATACCTCCTGTTATACAGATCTACATTATATAAATAGATAGGTGTAGTTTTTTTATTTGTTTTTGCTTTTTTTTTTACTAATGAGTTTTTTTTTAGTACCGTTCTGTACATCGTTGGATTGTTGTTTCTTCGTTTGCTTCTAAAGTTATATTTCATGTTTCATCATATTGGTAAATGCAGCTTTTTTTTTTGTTACTGTATTTTTTCTTTTCTTTACTAACTAGCTTTTTTTTTGTAGTCGTATCATTAGATTTTTGTTTCGCCATTTGCATTTGGTTCTTCATCATATTGTTTAATTATTTCGTTAGATTGTCATTTCATCTTTTGCTATGAGCTGGGCATCATTTACTAGTGAATTTGCATTTGGTGCTTCATCATATTGGCAAGTATAGTTTTTTTTTTTTTGTTTTCTTTTATATGGCCTTTTTTTTCTTTATTAACTTAACTTTTTTTTCTAATTGTGTTGTTGGATTGTTGTTTTGCTATTGCTAGTGAGTTGGCCGTCATTTGCTGATAGGTTGGTTGTCATTCGCTAGTAGGTTAGTCGTCATTCGCTAGTAAGTTGGTCATCGTTTACTAGTGGGTTAGTCATCATTCACTGGTAGATTGGTCATCGTTTGCTAGTGAAGTCACTTTGGTGCTTCGATATATTGGTATGTTAGTTTTTTTCATGTTGCCTTTTTTCTTCTTTTCTGTACTAACTAGTCATTTTAATCTTGTCATTGAATTGTCATTTTGTCGATTACTTGTAGAGTTGTATTTAATATCATCATTCCCAAGGGTCATCATCTACCGGTAGAATCGTATATAGTTTGCATTCTATAAAATTGTCATTTACTAATAATCCAGTATTGCTATTTTGAGAGGACATCTAAAGTAGAGACAAATTAAGTAAACACCTGCCAATCAAATTATAGAATTTTAATGATCGTTGGCGAAGCAAACCAAAAACCCAAAAAATACAGAAAATAGCCATCTAAACCTACAACGAGTAGGTTAATCAAAAATGTAGAAAAGCAATTTTGCTTATATTTAACTACCTAAAACCTATCTTAATCCCAATATAGGATGGTCCTAACTCTAAAGTTAATTGATAATATTATTAAGAAATATGAATGCTTCTGCTTTAGATATCCCTATTTTGAGCTATATTTGGTGTATTCGCCTATGTCTATTTTATTATTGCTAAGTGATAGTATTATATTATGTATCATCATGTCATAATTTGTAAATTTTTTTTTGATGGGGTTTTTTTGATGAGTTTTAATTTAGTTCAGATTTTAGGGTTAGGGTAGTGATTAAGTTAAAGGTTAGGGTAGAGTTTTATATTAGTTGTACTTTTTCTCGATGATGTTATAATGAGATAGTGCTAAAAAAATTAATAAATAATGCTAATTTTTATTAATAAATCGATAGTTGCAGATTGTGTAATGGATATTTAATAGTCATGTGATTTATAGGGACTGGTGATATATCACTATAGCAGTATTTTATAAAATTCTAATTATATAATATATATTTTTAAATTTTAATATTTTTAATATTTTTAAAAAATTTTCTAAAATCAGTAGGTTCAAGAAATATTTTTAGTAATTATAATTTTATTGATATTAATATTCTGCTATTTATTTGTTTATTTTCATTGCTGTGAGAAAACTAATTCTAGATAGGGTAAGATATTATCAAATCAATATTATAACAACAGGAGGAACCATTAATATTACACGACTGATCCTTTACCCAGTATGCAACATATAAAAAAATTATTTTACAATATCAAATAATTCCACTAGTACATGTTATGATTATAATTCTACACTATTTTATTATAATAAAAATGGTATAGGATTATAATTATAACATATACTAGCAGAATGATCTGGTATTATAAAATAATTTTTTTATATATTGTACACTGAGTAAAAGATTAGTCATATAATATTAACAGTTCTTCTTGTTTATTATAATATAAAAAAAATTATTTTATATTCTGTATTTTCATGAAATAATGAGAATACATATTATTTTAAATAATAGCAGAATTAAAATTTAAGACACTATGTCCAAAGTTTGTTATTTATTTAAATCTCTCTAAGTGCTAGAAGTCTGCAAGTACTATACTAGATATATTAAGTATCATTGTCTAGCACTAGTACTTGTAAAGTTACCTATATCTATAAATATGAAAGCTCTAGACATTTTGTAGACATGCATATAAAGTTCTAAGCACTTTAAGGCCAAGTATTTTGTGCCTTATTTAGACTAAGACTTTTATGCTTATAACAAATTGTCTAATATATGGGCTGCCATCAATAGAAATCAAGCAAATCTACATTTGAAAAAAAATCAATACCTTAAATTTCACAGCTCATATCTTAATAAATTTTAAAGGTATCTTGATGATTTAATATTTAAAAGAAAGCTTACGATCTAAGCTTTCTTTTGAATATTAAATAATCAAGATACCTTTAAAATTTATTAAGATATGAGCTGTGAAATTTAAGGTATTGATTTTTTTTCAAATATAGATTTGCTTGATTTCTATTGACGGCAGCCTATATAACTAATATCTTCGTGCCTATACCTCAAAAGTGTCCAAAGGTTTTATGCTAGATATTTTGTATCTGTATTCATGTCAGACTTGTATATCTTTATTAAGTGTAGCTTGTAGGAACAGAACTTTTGACAACATGTTTAGAACAAATAAAAAAATTAACACTTATAGAGACTAAGAATATATTTGGATTGAGTTGTAAAGTTGCATTTAGAGAAGTTGCACTTTTATTTTATTATTATAACTTTTTTTAGGTTTTTTTTATTTTTATAGTCAAACTTCTCTAAATACAACTTGTAAAGACTAGACTTATGACAACACAGAATATTTATACAAAATATTCACAAATATTTCACACAAATATTTTACACAAATATTTACAGAAAATAGTTATACAGGTATTTATAATATAATTCTTAACTATTCACGATTTTTGTATAACAGAATATTTACTACTAATTGAATATTTATTTTATCTGTGAATATTCTTAGATTTCAACTCTAGAACCAATAGTAAAAAAATTTGAATATGCACTTAGAGAGGGTGTTTTTTTTATAAAGAGCTATATTTATAGACTCTTATAAAAAGAACCAACTATACAGTGCATTTAGAAAATTTTTATAAAGTGTATATCTATAGAATATATATTTATTAAGACCTGGTTGTATTAGATTTTGTTTATTTAAACATCTAATGAATATTTCATTCTCTAGAGATTTCAATTATAAAATCAAGGAATATAAATAATTCTTTCTATCCAAATGACTTAAATAGATAGCAATTTCTATTGAGATATCTAGCAAGATAATGATCATATTTTAAACTTTAGAATATTGAAATAAAACTAAAAGATTAAAACATTTATTTATTTTTAAAAAATTTGTTTAAATTGTTTTGTAATATTAATTAATCTTTATGAATAATTAACTAACATACCTGTACATAATAACTAAAGATTTTTCATAGTTGTCATATGCAAATATTTATTATAAAAATAATTGTACAAGCAAAATCATTATTAAATACGTGTTATTTTAAGATATATATAAATATTTTAAAACTAACTATATGGTTTTTTTTATTATAAATCAGTCTTAAATTGATCTCAGGACTGACTATACTGTAAAATACTATGCAAGATACCTAGTATCTTATATCTTGCATGACTTATTTGCTAATTAGAAAAAAGTTTTTTATTATTAAGATAGTTATGATTTATATTTAAAAAAAATAGCAAATCATCTTAAAATAGATTTACTTGATACAAATACAGGAGAGTATAAATCAAAGAGGTACTAATTATAGAGGTATTTTGTCTGATATTTTACAGTATTTTGGACCAGTCTCAAACTAATCATGAGATCATAATTTATTTAAACCAGTCTTAAACTAATCTTAAGATTATAGTTTATTTGAACTGGTTTTAAGCCAATCTTAGAACTATAGTTTATTCAAACTAGTTTCAAGTTAATAGTTTATTTAAACTAGTCTCAAACTGATCTTGTACTATAGTTTATTTGAACTAGTCTCAAACTGATCTTGAGATTATAGTTTATTTAAACTAGTCTCAAACTGATCTTGAGATTATAGTTTATTTAAACTGGTCTTAAACTAATCTTGAAATTATAGTTTATATTAAAGTTTATTTATTAGTAAACTGGTCTTAAACTAGTCTTAAAACTATAGTCTTAAAACTAGTTTTTAATATATAGTTTTAGAACCATTTTAGAACTATAACTTAAGCTAAAACTAAACTAAATTTGACCAGTTTATTTAGTCTTAAACCAGTCTATAGTTAGTCACAATTTTTTAGTTCAAACTAGACCAGATAATATCTCTAGTGCTTGGTTATTATATGAGGTAATACTTAGTTTTTTGAAGCTTCTATAAATATAGAAATACTATAATTGTTATATGTGATAGCAATAGAGTGCAATAATAACACAGTATTGTAAGCAAATTAAAAATCTGCATTTTTGAATAATCTGCATTTTTTACAAGTTATTACAGATTTGCATTAAAAAAAATATTTCTAATAATACCTTGATATTATCAAAGCAAGAATATCTTTCACTTCTGATCTTTCAACTTGTAACTATTTTCATATATTTTTTTCTTTTGTTGGATAAAATTTGTATCTAATAATTAAATTATAAGATTTCTGATATAATATAAAATTTCAAGTTTTCAAAAATACTAATAAAAATTTTAGACTATTGCTAACTTTCACCCTAGGTGATATCACCTAGTGGTATAAAAACCAATCAGATTTCTGGATCTTGTGTAACCAAAACAAAGTGAAGAAAAGAAAAAAAACCAAAAAACTCAAATAACTCAAGATTATATTATAAAAACTATGCCCCGGCTTCTAAGCAAAAGTTTTCAACATCAAATTTTACATATATTTAAACTCTTTTAATCTAACCTAAAGCCAACCCTAAAGCCAACCCTAATTTCTAACCTTAAATTTATTTTACTTGTAATAAAAAATTTATAATACCGGGTGATATCACCTAGGGTGAAAATTAGTTATAATCAAAATTTTATTCCTAATAAAAATTTTCTTTCAAAATATTATTACAATACATGTTCTATTAAAATTTTATATTTCTCTGGTCAATGATTTAATCGAATTAAAAATTTCTGTTTGATGAGATCTATGTGTATTTGAGTATTGCTAAAAGTAAACCCAAAAATTTAAATATAAAATCATATTTAAATTTTCAGGTGTTTTTTTAGAACACTTATTTTGTTTAAGTAAATTAGCTATTCATCCAATAGGAACTAGTAGTAAAATTGGTAAACTCTTTGAATGTTACTTGTTCACAAAATATATAAGAGTATAATCAAATTGTTCATATATAAAATATTTCTCACAGAGCAAAATTGCAATTATTTTATTATTTATATATTAGATTTTTTAATTAAATAGATTGTTATTGACTAGCAAATCAAATTCAGTAATCTTTTTTTAAAAAAAATTTGAATATAAAAAATAAATAAATACATAAAATAAAATAAGATATTGCTATTCATACCCCATTTTGCTACTTATTCATACTCTCTTCTATATATATAAATAATTAATTTTTATAAGAATTTCATGCTTTAAGTTATAATATTATTATTAGTGCACAAAACATATATTGTTTTGTATTATAATTATATGATATTTGGTTAAATAATTGTTTTTTCAAGAGTAGATGCAATCTAGAGATATAAATAGCAATTTTTTAAAATAATAATGATAATAATTATGATAGTATCATAATCATTGTCATTATCATTAATAGTTTCTGTTACTTTTTCAGTAATGTTAGTTTTTAATTTTTGTTTCTTAGCAATTTTAGCTTCTTCTACAGAGCAATTTCTACAAGGTGTTCTTGAGAGATGGTTTGCTTTTTTTCATATACATCTTAAAAGTAAATATGAAAAATAATAAAATATCAAATTTGAATAATACTAAGAGAAAGATCTAAAATTTTAAGTTTTTTATATTTTTTTTCTAGTAATCAAACAATTTGAATAGCTTTTATATCAATATAGATCAAACCTATTATTACTATTTTTAAAATTCTGTATTTTTACAAAACTAAGATCTAATTATGAAATCTATTGCAAAATCGATTTAGATACAAGGCTTAAAATTAATTGGCTAGTATAATAATAAGATATATATATATACATACAAATATACTAATTTTAAAAAAATACTTTAAATAATAGCAATAGTATAGTAAATGTCTAGTAATTAATATACATAGTTGTTTAAAGCCCTGTTTGTTACATACTTCTGCATCTCAAAATTATTATATATAATTTTTGAAAGCAAGGTTTTAGTATATCCAAAATCGATTTTACAATGATGCTAATTGTGTTTTTAAAAATAGTGATAAAATCTATTTTTGGTTTAGTTTATAAATAATATGTAAAATATCATAAAAATATGAACCTATCTTGTAATTGATTTATTAGTATATCTAATCATAGAGCTAGCAAATTTAGCAAGATATCACAAATTGCTATTGTGTATACACAATGCATCAGTGAAATATTTTTACCACAGAATTGTTTAAATACTGAGAGAGCAATAGATATGATCAACTCATTATTTTCAAAAATAAATTATAAGCTATACAAGTTTTCTTAAAGATTTTTCACTTAGCAAGTTTTGTATTGGATATATTATTATCAACTCTCTCAAGTTGATCTTTATTGAAAATAGCAAAAATGGTATTTCAGATAGTAGTAGCTAAGTCATTTCTTTTATAACAGTATTTAATCTTTATCTAATAAATAAAAATAAATAAATAAATAATTTATTGTTTTTCTAACTTAGATAGATTTGAAAACTTAAATTATAAAAAGGCTAGGTAGCTAAAAAATTAATTTTTTTTTTTTTTTTTTTTTTGGTTTTAAGATGAGGCCTTGCTCATATCTTTATTAGTAATAATTTTTTTAATAGTAACAAAATAAATTACTACAGCGCAGTTTCCGAGGCTTCTACTTGTAGTCAGGGCTAACCATTAAA
>CAJVQC010000597.1:0-12364 GCA_910592285.1 Racocetra persica | reverse complement strand
TACAATCTAAGGGATACCTCCTGGAACTAAATCTGCAGTTTAAAAGGCTATGTATAATAATAATAACGGTATACGTAATACCAAAAAATATAGAAGTTCAAGAAAGCATCAAGAGATATCTCAAGGAGAAAATACAAAAAAGATAAGAGAAAAACACTGCTATATTATTATCAAGAATTTTAATACAAACCTCAACAAAAAGACTTTCAAAAATACAAGAGAAAGAAAGGACAAAAAGATACAAATTACTAATATGCTAATAGAAGAAAACTTTTTAGACACTTTTCAAGAAACAAACTCAGCAGATACCAGATATATATGGGAAGGCAGAGGAGTAAAAACAAGAATAGACACATTATGGATAGATAAAGAATAGAAGAAAGAAGTAATAAGGAAGAAAACAGATAATATGGACTTTGTAACAATAAGTGACCATTGCTTGATCTGGTGCAGAATAATCACAGGCCTTAATCTACAAAGAAGAAGTATAGCAAAAACAAGAAAACTAAACAAAACAAGAGTCAATATAGATCTCAAAAAAGTGAATAAAGAAAACTGAGAAGAATACAAGATGAAATTAGACAAAGAAATCAGCAAAAAGCTAGAAGAAAAAAAAAGAAAAGACAAGAAGAGACAAAAAAGGTTGGGGCCAGAAAGAAAAAGTCAGCAAGAAATAGAAAAGCTAGAAAAAAAGAAATATATAGAAGACTTATGGGATATCATAGAACTAAGTATCAGAAATATAGCAAGCTTAACTCTTCCAAAGAAAAGAAAACTACCAGAAATTAAAAGAAAAGGTACATTATCTGAAAATCTGATGAAACAAAGAAAAGATATTCACAAGCTGAGGAATTGGTGTAGCAAGATCAAAAAAAACAGAAGACTAGAAAAAGACAAGGTGACTGCTGAAGAAGTACAAAATCTATTAGATAGAATACAAATAAGATAGAAACTAAAAAGGAACAGAGATGAGAAGAAAATATTAGAAAGTTGGAAAGAAAAACATGAAAAAATCACATATGAAGAGACAGAAATCTGGTAAAAAATATTATATAAGAACTGGAAAAGAAGAAGAGAAAAAGCAGAAAAAGAGAAGATTCAAGACTGCATCGAAACAAGATATGGAATGATTATTACAGATCAAAGAAAAATAATTAACAGGTTACTTGAAAAGCTATACCGAAGCATCAAAATATACTGGATACTTAAAGAAGAAAATGGAAAAGAAGAATTTCTAACAGAAGAAAAAGAGATATTAGAAGAGGTAAAGGCACACTATGAGAAGCAGTTTAGGAAGAGGAAAGTAAACCCAGAAGGGATGAGTAGAAATTGGAAAGAAATATATGAACCCATCAAAGGAATCAATATAGAAGACTACAAAAATCTAGAGCAAGAGGTGATAGAAGAAGAATGGGATGAAGCGCTAAGATCTACAAAGAATAATTCAGCATCAAAGCCTACAGGCATAATATATCCTCTACTCAAAGAAACAGATAAAAGAGCAAAGGAGGTTTTTAAAACACTGGCTAGCAGCTGTTTGACAAGTGGGTACATGCCAAAAAAATAGAAGTTAGGTTTGCTTTATCTAATACTAAAAAAGGAAGACTAGTGCTATAATTTGAACAATATGAGACCAATATTGCTACTAGAAATATTTCGCAAAACAGTAGTCAGAGTTTTAAACAACAGGTTGAGTCAAATACTATGAGAAAAAGAGATATTAAAAGAAAGAAATTTTGCAGGCCTACCAGGAAAAGAAATAGCAGCACCAATTCACCTGATCAACTTTCTGTTAGAGAACACAAGAGAAAACAAAAAAGAAATATGGTTGCTCTTTCAGGATATGAAAAAGGCTTTTAACTCAGTTAGCATAAAAATACTAAATATAGCATTAGAAAGGATCAAGTTACCACAAGCCACGAAGAGCTTTATCTTACAGCTCTATTACAAAAGAAAAATAAAGGTTATAACAAGCTTTGGAACTACAAAAACATTTACTGCAAAAGATGGGATAGACCAAGGGAAGTCATCTCACTCCTGGTATAGAGAATATTCTACAATCTTTTATTAGTAGCAATACAAAGGAAGAAAAAGGCTAGGTACTGAATGGTGGTAGAATGACCAGAAGATATTGTAAGTAACAAGATCCTACAACAAAGACTAAAAATAGAAGTGATAGTATACGCAAATGATACAACATATATAGCAAACTCAAAAGAAGACCTAAAAAAAACTATTGAAATTGCAGAAGAATTTTACAAAATAAATGATATCAAGATTAATCTGAAAAAGTCAGAGCTATTAGTTATAAAACCAGGAAAAAAATATAACAAAGACAATATGAAAATCAACTTCAGCCCAAATAGAGAAGTAGTGACAAGGAAAAAAGAGAAAGACCTGACAAGATTTCTAGGTATATAGCTAGCAGCTAAGAATAGAAACAAGCAACTAGAAGATATTATCAAAAATGAAGTATATATGATCACAAAACAAATTAGTAGAAAGAAGGCTTCACTAGCACACATAGTATATATCAACAACATGATTCTTCTACCAAGAGTTGAATTCAAATCGCAGCTAAAAATCTTATCAAAATGCCAATACGACTAGCTACAGAGTCTTTTGATAAAAATACTCAAAACAAGGCGAGAATAGCAAGCACCATGCCAAATTCACTAGTAACCTATAAGAAGTTAGTAGAAATACAATCGATCTGATAATGACAAATTGCACATTATTTTCAAAGTTACTAGTATGGTTGAATAATGAACAAGAAATAGGAGTAGCTACATGGCTGCAACTGAAGAAAGCACAATTAGATCTAAGAAGCTATAGATACATCTTAGAACTAGATAAAGAAAATCTAAACAGATCTAAACTCCAAAACAATCTAAATATACAGATATTAAAAGAAGCCAAAAAACTAGAAATCTTATACTAATCAGAAGAAATTGAAGAGAACCTTAGACTTGCAAAGGAAGGAACTGAGATCACAGATATTCTAAAAGAAGAAGATAGATATAAATTCTTCTAGCACAAAAATTACAACATTTTTATACTAGAACAACTACTCGATCATAGTGGTTCAAAAATGATAACCTAGAGACAAATAAAAATATGCAGAGGAACAAAAACAGGAGAAAAAAAAGCGAAGTAGTTTCAGAAGCTAGAAGAAGAAGTAATTAGATGCAGAAAACAAGAGAAGTCAAAGAAAGATACAAAAAAAGAAAAAGAAATAGCATGAGTTTAAGAGCAACTTTGACCGAAATCAAGACAGATAAGAGACTCAAAGAATGGATCCTGCTCGAAGAAGAAAAAAGTATCCTAGAGGTTGAAAGAATAATAAAGAAGTATGGCAAAGAAAAGAAAACTCTCAATATAGAACACTGGGCCAGATTAAAAGATAATGAAAGAGATAAGATCAGATTTTAACCATGCAGTAACTGTTTCAGAAATAAATGCAAAGAAGATTTCGCATGATGCTCATTCATGAGAAATTTTTGAAGCAACAGAAGAATATTAAAGAAAGGTTGGGTCAAGAAGTCAGCAACCAACTACGAAAAAATCGAATCGAGCTTAAACCAGAGATGCTAAGCTGAAAAGAAAGAAAAGAAAGAAGCTTGAAAGAGGAAAAACTCAACCAAGAAGCATATTTGAAGATTAAAATAGAAACTCTATTTAAAGAACTAATAAGAAACCAAGTAGAGGAAAAGAAGAGACAAGATGATCTAATAACAGCTGCCATAGAACTACAAAATGCAGAAAAAGTAGAATTTTACACAGACAAATCTCTATATGAAGAAGCAGAAGTACTGCAGAAAACTTAAATAGATGCAGGCTGAATAGCAATTACAGACCACAAAAAAAGGAAATGAAGAGGAGAAGACAAGGTTCAACTGCATACTTAAAAACTGGCTGTTCTTAACAAGAGCAAAACTAGGAGCTATCTGGACAGCATTACTAGTAGCTCCAAAAGACACAGAAATAGTAATACATACAGATAGCCTAGCTACTATACAGATGCTTAAGATCAGAAATGGTATAGAAAAAAAAGAGAAGTATTCAAGCTCAAAATGCAAGTCTCATATGACAAATTCAAAAAATATGAAAGATGAAGAATTTTAAAGTACAACTTAAGAAAGTTAGAGGACATAGTGGAAATATACATAATGAAATCGCAGATAAACTAGCAAAAAAAGAAGCGAAAGAACAGAAGACAATAACAACAAAGTGGTACTGGACAAGAAGGTCACAGATATCAACAAGATAGAGAGAAATTACAATAGATAGTCTAATGAGAGAAGTTGTAAATAAATTAGTTTTAGCTACCTTAGATACAGAATAGACAAATTTAGATAAAAACAGTAAATAGTTAGATAGAGATAAAGAGAAAGAACTTGAATAGAGGGAAATGTAAAGGTAGATAGATAAAAACAAAGGAAAAAACTGTACAAGTAGAGAAAAAAACAAAAGGTGGACGTTTCAAGTCAAGTGTTTAGGTGAGACACTGCTAATCTTAGCAGAATTAAATACTAGAAAACCTGAGATTTATGAATCAAATACCTGCATAGTATGTAAAGATAAAGCAGAAGATATAGGCTATCTCACTAAATGCAAAGAATATCAAAGTATATAGAATATTATCAAAAATAAAGCTAGCGATGAAGGTCTCAAGATACTTTAAAAAGAAGATACAGGAGAAAGTCTTAATAATAAAAAAGCGGTCAAGAATCTATTCTTTAAAAAAACACATGAAGAAAGACTAAAAACAAAAAGATGTTTGATAAGAAGCCTTATAACCAAAATGAAGAAAGCAGAAATTACAGAGAGGATAGAAGATAGAATCATAAAGAGTAAAGTGCTTAATGCGATTAAAAAGAAGTTTGATGAAAGGTTCTAGACTTGTGTCTAGAACTTCAGATGCAAATTACTAAACAACTAAGAAAAAAAAAACAAAATCACCAAGGAAATCAAAAGAAGGAAAATAACAATACGAAAGAAGAAAACAATACAAGATATAAGTAACAAAAAAAACAAGATCACAGAAAAAGAAGAACGGTAAAAGATCTATGAAGAAAAAGAAAAATGAATCCTAAATGTAGTGAAAGAAAATAGTCAAAACTTAATTAAATATCGCACTAAACCAAATTGGTCTTCCTGAACCAATATTACTAAAAGGAAATAGTAATTTTGACAAGATTGGTAGCCCCTAGCTAAGGATCAGAGAAACCAAATCCTCAGAAAGTTGAGGATTTAATGTGAAGCAAATTGGCTACTTAAGCAGGTCGCATCTGGGCCTTAATGCCAAGTAAATCTTTATAAGTACAGGAATATAGTATAGAAAATTTATATTTATTGTAAATGTAAAGTTCTAGTACTTCTGACTTAAATAATAAAAGCAGGATCACCAAAAAAAAAAGCCTTATTTTTAATATAGTACCAAAAAAACTCCTCTTTTTTTATAGATTAATGATATATAAAGGTGCAAAATAAAAAATAGAATTCAAAAAAACTCTATTTTTAATATAGCACCAAAAAAAACTTATCTTTTTTTATAGATTAACAACATGTAGAGTGTAGAATAAGCATAAAATTTTTATATAACCCTAAATCATGTAAGTAGACAGACAGAAAATGCAAAGTTACTTTTTTGATATTTTAATATATAATACATCAAAAAAGTAATTTTTATATAACAATGCATAGAAATAAATGGTCTGTCATTTTATTTCAGATAATAAAAATAAACTTTATAAAAAAAGTCAAAAATAAGCAAACTTTAATCTGACTTATCTATATATATTTTAAGGTTTTATCATTATTTTATATAAAATATCACTAATCTAAAGAAATATTCTCTAGCAAAAAATTACAAAAAGCAAAATAGAGTAAAAGAAATATAAAAAAAAAATAGTTTAAAACAAATAAAATACAAATATAAAACTAAAAAATCTATCTAACAAATTAGTACTTGCTAATTAGAATATATTCTATATAATTATAGTATTTATATAGAACTCAAATAATATAAAAAAAATAAACTAATTGTACTTTAGTCTGTACTATAATATAAAAATTATAATATTTTGTTACTAGAATACATATCTTATAGTTACTTTATTATCTAACTTTAAATCTATATTTCTATTCCAAAGTATAACAAATTGTAAACTTTATATATTCTTACTATTTTATTTATCTATTAAATATATAAATATACTGTTTAAGTTTTTAATTATACAGAACAATATTTTTAAATAGAAAAAACTTCTCATATTTGTTATATATTTGTTGTAATTATATTATAGAGTTATCAAAATCTAAAAGTAGTAAATAATACTAATCTTTTAACAGAAATAGCCAAATCTTCTACTTTTTATTAAAATTTTAATTTTGGATATATTAAAATAGTAAGTAAAAAAGGTTATATTGTTGCAAGATTTTTAATTATAGTAAATGCTTTATAAGCTATTTCTCTTGTTTTTCTTTCTATTATTGCTCAAGTTTTTTTTTATTTAATTACCAGAATAACTCTTCTAGCTTATATGCTGAATATAAAAGAAGTTTATTAAAGAATAAGCTTAACCCAAGCTATAAACTACTTTTTTAATGCTTGTTTTTTAATATATCATATTAAAGACTTATTAATAGCAACTAAAAAAAACTTGAGTAGTTTTAGATATTAGATTTTGAGTTTTTCAACTTGAGTTAGATAAAACAGTTGATTCAAGTAATCATTGAGAAAAGTTAATATATATATTAATAATTATAATTTTTATTTATTTAATTAGTAGATTTTATTTATAAATATTACCAAAATTACAAGTATAGTAGCTTAATAAAGTAGTTAAGTTATTATATTCTAAGTAGCAAAAATACCAAATTAAAAGTTTAAAACCTATCAGTAACAATATTTTAAATATTTTAATTGTATTGCAATTATCATTCTAGATTTACAGATTACTAATTAAAATAAAATATCTATAACTTTAGTAATACTAACAAGATTGAAAAACTATAAAGTATTTATATATTATACAGTTAAACCTCTCTATAGTTATATTTTTAGAATACAAAAAACTAATTATAAAGAAATATAACTAATTTAGAAGTATTTTTTATATAATTATAAATAATTAATAAAATAAATTTATAATTATATTAATTTTGTAACTATAGAGGAGGTGATTATAAAGAAAGTTAACTGTATAAATTATACAAAAATATACAATCTAGTATTAGATAATACAAATTTAAGATAAGATCTCTAGAAGTATATAATATCAAAAACTGATTAAACAGATATTTATTTAATAAGACCTAAGTAGTATAATATAATATTGTTAGACCTTTGGTTAACAAGTCATACTATTTGACTAAGTGTTTAAGTAGTTAAGAAATATGTTTGTATAATTTTATAACAGAAAATAACTCAAAAATAAAATAAAATATTGTCAACTTATTGCCAATGTGACCTCAAATAAAAAAGATTATAATCAACAGATTTTATACTAAAGACAGATTTTATTAACTCAAAAGATACTCAAAAGAATAATACAAATAAAACAATATTATAACTCAAGAAAAATATAATAATTCCAAGAAAAATATCACAAATAAAACAGAAAAATAAAAAAAGATTATATCACTATATAAAGAAGAAAATAAGAATAACCCAAGACTCAAGACAAAAACTATAAGCAGAACACCAAAAATATAAGGTTATAATGACCAAAATATATAGACCAGCTGTTTCTGTGCTTTAGAAAAAGTGAAGAGATTTAAATATCTTTTTTTGAAATATTAAATTACTATAGAAATATAGTACAATTGACTCTTGTTAATATCAATCTATTTGAATTACTTTTATATTCATGTTGATAGTGATATTAATGAGAGTTTATATTAAAATTGATATATACAAGGAAATTTTAATGTATAAAATTTTATAAAGATTTAGTTTGTGGCTTAGGTAGATATTAATGCAGGTTGATATTAATGAGAGTTAACTGTAATTTATTAAGAAAAGGTATCTTTTATTAACAGAAAGACATTTTCTTCTATAGGAAGAGCACTTTTTGATATTGGGTAAGCACTTTCAGATAGTGAATAGACATCTTAGAACAATTGAAATAATAGATTGAGCATCTTTTACTAAGGAATAAGCATCTTTTTTTATAGGATAAGCACCTTTTACTATAGCATAGACATATTTTACTATAGCATAGACACCTTTTAATATAGTAAGAGCACTTTTGCCAAATTGAGTTTGTTGGCTTTGTTTATCTTTTATATTGTTGTTACATCATCCTGGGCTATTCTGGGGCACCACTTGTACTCGTATATCCGAGTTCTGTTTATGTTAAATGAACTAAAAACTTAAATATCTAAATAATTATTGTTTTAAATAGAATTCTGTGAAAACTATCCTAATAAAGTTAATATTAAACTATCATTTGAATGACTAAAATAAATAAAATATATTGTAAACTATATAAATAGACTAGTAAATATATAAAATATATAATAATAATATAAAATATATAACAAAATTTAAAAAAAATATATATAATAAATATAACTAATAAAATTTTAACTAATAAAAATCAACTAATAAAAATTTAAAATATACTAATAATATTTAACTACTAAAATATAAAATATACTAATAAAATTTTACTATATTACAGTAAAAAGGAAACAAAATCCTTAATAATAGCTATTAAAATAAACTATATTTAAAATTAATATAAATAAATAAAATAAAAATATTTGCAAGTTGCTCTACCAATCAAACTATTAGAGTATTAATTAAAAAAAATTAACAAAATACTATAGAACTAGTATCTTTTTTAAACTATTTGAATTGGTAGTTTAAGAGTAGAGTATATATAGATTATTTTTATATAATTTCAATAGTATATTTTTTTTATTTTTAATATTTTAAAAATATTTATTAAATTAACTGCTTTTAATTTATAAATAAATATTGTAGAATAGATATTTTTGATACTCTTTCTACTGATCATCAAAACACAAAATTAAAAAACAAAATTAATTAAAAAACTACAAAAAAATACACAAAGGCTATTAAAAAACCTAACTCAAAGCTCTAAGTAAAAAGGAAGAAGACTACAAGAAATACTCAGTCTTCTAGAAGATTTGAGTTGAGAAAACTCAAAGCAGCAAAGAAATAGAAGAAGTTATGAAAAATTGTCAATATTTTTTTGCACTTTGAAAAATTTTGGGAAATTGGCCTTGACCTTGAATCATAGATCTGTTTTGGTAATACAAAAACACAACACGTAATAAAGAATAAACAAAAAAAATATATTAAAAACTACGTGATAAAAACAAACAACAGTACTAAACAAACAACAACAACCAACAACAACAAGTCATGTGAAGCAAACTAGCAATAACAAAGAAACAACAAATCATATAGAATATTTGGTAAAAATCGATGAAAGAGAGCTTCAAAAACAAGTAGCAGCCAAACTACGACCAAGAAACTATGAAGAAAGACAAGCATTTTTTTAGCAAGAACTAGTATGAGTGACTAAGAAACAAAGAGCAATTATGATAGAACAAATAATAGAAGACTCAGTAACAGGTGCAATAAAATTTATTACAGTAGAAGAGGCAAAGCCAAAGATAGAAGCTTTATATAAACAACAATATAGAAAGAAGAAATTTAGTACTCAGACCTTGTACTTAGAAAAAGAAATTTTTAACACTATCGTAAAGCATTGTTAAGAGGTATAGATATAGCTACATCATAATTGAGAAAATAAATGAGCTTATGGTTGCAGTAAATATAACAGAGTGGTTAAATGAGATAAAAGACATCAGGGCAAAACAAGCTACCAAAATAAAGTCAAAATTTGAAATAGGTTGGAGCAAGAGACTTCAAGAACAAAGAAAGAGTAGACAGTGGCAGCAAAATAAAATAGCCTTGAAGAATCTAACACTTAAATTCAAAGAGTCTGTTGATTTTGTTATAGCAAAACAATACTTAATGAAAAAGAAAGTTAAAGAAGAAAAAGAAAAATACAAGCCCAATAAAAAGAAAAACAATTAGCAAAATTAAAAGTGAAACTGGAGTTAGAAGCCTATCAAAAAAAAAACAAGCTGCTGAATTAAGGTCAAAACTAAATACAGATTAGAGCAAGAGACTTCAAGAACAAAGAAAAATTCAATAAAGGCAGAACAATAAAATGGCATTAAGGACTCTAGTATTATACTTTAAAGTATCTGTCGATTTTATCACAGCAAACCTGAAAAGAAGAAAAAATAAATCAGAAAAGAAAAAGAAAAGAAAAGCAAGGGACAAAATTTCTTAGGTCTTACAGAAGCAAAAACACTAAACAAGATTCAAGAAGAATTAAGACCAAAAACAGGACAGGATATCTCAGGCCTTACAAAAAGAAAAGTACTAAATAAGATTCAGGAGGAATCTAGACTAGAAATCATTTTATCAACCTCAGAAGAGTGGTTAACAGAAGTGATATACCAAATCAGTATTAAAGATTTGCAATATGATAGAAAGGAGTGGAAAAGGACAAAAAAAGATCTCTTGGCAAAATGGATATACAGGCTAAAATCTCAATAGAATCTGAATACAAATCCATCTCAAAGCACAGTATCACCCAGACCAAAAGGTACTAAAAATTAGAAAAAAAAAAAGAATTTACTATTAAGAATATTAGAAAAGATCTTTGTAAAATATTTCAAGAATCAGAATATCTTTAATAAAATACAAGAAAATTTTTGAAAAGAAGACCAGGCTTTAAGAAGGAAAAGAAGAATGGAAAAACCAAGAAAAGGGAAAAAGAAGACTCTCATACCCAGAATATAGAAGAAAAAGAAGCAGAACATTTTAATCAAGATTCAAAAACAAAGAGACAGAAAGAAGATCTAAGATACTCTAAGGGAAAAAGAACATATAGAAGAATATTCCTAGAAGAAACTATTAAAACAAGTCCTTGGAAAGAAGAAAGAAATTACAAAGCTATATGACAGGAAAAAAAATTATAGAAAAAGATACGAGAAGATTCCCTGAAGCAGGTCTCAAATCAAAAAGAACAAGTTCAACTAGAAGAAGAGAAAAAGAAAATCTAAATACAAATGAGAGAATTTTGGCAATGACTCGGTACTAAAAGAGAAAATTATTTTATTTATTGAAAAATTAGATTTAGGACTCTATTATAAAAAGAAGAATAGTTTAGTAAGAGAAAATTGCCAATTTAATTTAGTTAAAAATTCTTTTATTATAAAACCATCTTGTGATAGTTTCCTAGGCTAGCTTGGTATAGCCCTTTGGTATAGGCAATAGCCTTAACTGCACTTGGGCACTCTTAGGGGCAGCCAAGTGATGTCGAATCTGTAACTTAGATAGTTTAATTGTACTTTGTATATATGATTTGATCTAATAAAGATACTGACAAGGCTGCCAATACATACAAAAAAAAAATATATTTTTTTGATTTTAATAGTAGTAAAATTATTCAAATTAATTAAATATTTAATGAGAAATATATATTTAAAGATTTTTAATATATGATATTAACCAATCAAAATTAATAATTTCAGAAAATTTGATAAATCTTTAGCAAATATAGAATATATACAAGTATATTTTGTTAAGTATTATATTTATTAAAATTTATATTATAAAAAACATATTTTAATCTATATTCTATGAAATTTTAATAAAAATTGAATAGTAGCATCTTTAATTTTTTAGTAAATCAAAAAATACTATACAAATCATATAATAAAATAATCTATATATATTTTACTTTTAAAAAAAACTAGCTAAAATACTAAAAAAAGATATTAAATAGTCTTAAAGAAAAAATATTAGAGTTTAAATATACTGCAAAAGCAAAAGTAGATTATATAGTAGTAATTAGATAATAGTAAAATTAAATTGAAATAAAAAGCAAAAAAGATTAACCAGAAGATAAAACTAAAGTTTGGAATATTTTAACTCTAAAATATCAATATATTTACTATTTAAAAACTTAAAGATAAGTGGTTTATATATAATAACTAAAGTTTAAATTAGCCAAAATATAGATAACAAGAAGTTTTAGCATATAATATCTTGAAAATATATTAATATTAGTATTAGTAATTTTAAAAAAATAAATTAAACTACAAGTAAGCTATATTAAATATAATAGGATGTTCTTTAAGATCTCCTTACTCAATAAAACTTGAATAAAAATTTTAATCTCAAAAAAGCTATAGTACCAGACAGTCTAAGATATTCTATTTTAATGGATTTTTTAAAAATAGTATAATTTGGCAAAAAATTATTAAATACAAAAACCCTCTTACAAATTAATAGTTTGTAACC
>CAJVQC010000596.1:0-12366 GCA_910592285.1 Racocetra persica | reverse complement strand
AAAGGTGACAAAAAAATTTATGCAATTATAGATTTGTATATACAAATAAAACAAGTTTAAAATAGTGAAATTATCTTTTTCACTATTTTTTGATACAACAAATTTTTTTTACTAGACAACATACAATACTACTCTCAGAAGATTCAATGACAATGTTTTGTTATTATTTATTATATCAACTATAATTTCAGTATCTTTGAAGTTAATTTGAATTTTTTTTCAGATTGTCAAGTTCATATCAGTATCTGGAGCTATAGCGAATAGCTGATCAGATTATCGTGATTATATATGCCACTGAAATAGGTTTTCAAAAAACCCTATTTTGTCTCCATTAGAGCAATTTAAAATTTTTTCTATGCAAGAGCAAATCTAATTTAGATAGCTATGTTCCTTATAATTTCATTTCTTCAAAAAAAGTATCAAAAAATTTCGTCTTTTAAGTAAAATAAGTCAAAAACAATTTTGTCTTCAAATTTTAATTTCGTATCCTGAAACCTAAAATAATTTCATTGACATGTATAATTGTGATAGTGAATACTCAAACATTTTTGTATTTGCTTTTTAGATTTGTTGAGTTGCTTGTTAGCCTTATTGTGAAGAGCTAAAATCTTCACTAGATGATTTATTACAGACTATAGTATTGTTAAAACAATACAAAAAAACTTGTAAGAACAAAACAGCCAAAGAATACTTCTACAATAGAAACTAGCTGCAAGTGGTGGGCTTTAGTCTGTACGTATCAACTAAAGACTAGATTAGCCAGATTGTGGGTACAAAAGGCTCTAGCAGGTTTTCTCGAAAATAAAGAGCTCTCTCTAGGATTAAAGCCTGTTTTAAAGTTCTAAGTCAGTATCTGTAAATAAGGAGTACAAAATATTCTTGTTTAGTTAATAGAGTAATCACATAGATACAGAAGGTTTAAATAGATAACCCTCTAGACAGGTTATAGGTATAACATCTAGTATAGAACTTAGTAATAAGCAGACTACTTAAATAAGCAACTAAAAGTTGTACATGTGGCTAGTTGTACTCTCCAAATATGTATATGGTATAATAATCATACTGTAAAAATTATAACTATAATTGAATAAAAATAATGTGACCAAGAGATTACCTTAACATCAAAAAAAAGTTATTTTAATAAAAGTCTAAGTCTTTTTATTGGCTTTTTTTTGGTTATGAAAAAAGCTCCTTATTTTATTAAAATATATTATTTACTAAACTTCTATATAAAATTTTTAAACAGATTATTATATAGAATATCAAGAAGATATAAATTGAAATATATAAGAAATCAGTATATTTCAAATTATATCTTCTCAATTGTCTATATATTAATCTATTTAAAATTTTCATATAAGAGTTTAATAAATCGTATATTTTAATAAAATGTAAAGTTTTTTATATCAAAAAAACTAATTAAAAAACTTAAATTTTTAGCTATTTCTGCAGTATTTTTATTATTATTTTTAGTTTATAAAAAACTCTATATTATATTAAAATATATTATTCACTGAATTCTCAAGCAAAATTTTTAAATAAATTATTATATAGACTATTGAGAAGATACAATTTAAAATATGCTAAATTCTTATATATTTTAATTTTTTTAATATTCTGCATAATAATCTGTTTAGAAATTTTACATAGAAGTTTAGTGAATAGTATATTTTAATGAAATAAAGAATTTTTTCATAACAAAAAAAAGCTAATAAAAAACTTAGTCTTTTGTTGAAGTAACTTTTTCTATAGTATTTTACATATATATTATATGAAAAATTCTTGATAATTGATTTTTATATAAAACTACTACAGTTAATACTGTCAAAATATATACTGTATACTATATAAATGCATAATTTTTTAAAAAAATTTAATAGTAATATGCATTTAAACACTAAATTTTCTAGTATTTAATTGGTTAATACTGTTTAAATGCATAAATTAATTTTTTTTGTATCCACTGATAGTATGTATTTAGACAGTATTGACTGTATTATATAAAAATTTCTGCACTCATAATTGATAAATATATTATTTAATTTTTTTGTGATAAAATAATTATATTTTTATAACTACATTTATTGAATAAACTGCCCAATATTGAATTACTACATTTTTGTATACTATTATTTCATTTTTCATAATTTATTAAAAATTTATATAATGTTTTGTTCATTTTTCTTTCTATTATTTTATTTTTTTTAATATCTTGTAGTTATTACTTTATAATTTGTAATTTCAAATAAAATTACTTGATTTTTTTTATTACAGAAAATGTGGAAATAAAAAAAGTAAAAAGAATATATAATGAAAGAATTTTAGAAGAAAGAAAGAGAGTGCTAATATATAATCTTGTACATAACTTTTTTTATATAAATAAAAGTAAATAAAGCTATTTACAACCATAATAAGCAATATTTAATTATTGTATTATATACTTTATATATAATAATATAAATCTGAATTAATATCAATATTTGTATAACTAATAATTATAAAACCTAAAATCAATCTAGTTAACCCAAAATGTAGATCATTAGTTCTAAAAATCTACAGCATCTATAAAATATATATATATAAAATTAGCTATAAGATTATACTTATATGCATATAGTCTAAGCTAAACTTGGCAACTAAATTTGCAAATCTCTTTTCAAACTGTAATATTTTGGTGTCAATTGTATAGAATGAATTGTTTTTGTTAAGACTATCTTAATGAATTGTATAAAGTAAATAAATAAATAAAATTTTATAAATATCTTTTAAACTAAACAAAATACAAAAAAATATATTTAATAATATGCTATTAGATAACAATAACAAGAATAATGCAGTAGTAAATAATGAGAATTTATACAAAATATAGTAAATATATCTACTTACAGAGGTAATAATCAAGATTCTATTGAATGGTTAGATGCTGTAACTAGAGCATTTGAAATCAATAATATTTGTGAAGTAAGAAAGCTCGCTATTGTAGATATATACTTAACTGGTCTGGCTACAGTCTGATAAAAAAGACAAAAAGATAGAATTCAATACTGGTATAATAAGTGTGTGCAGAATCAGAGTTTTGTTTATTAGTTCCAGCAGACCTTTTGTATGCAAGCCTTAATTAACCAATAGAATACTGAATTATTGTCCAGGTATCAATATATAAGAAATGGTAGATCAATATATATTAGATATATTAGTATTGTTTAATTATATAACAAGAGTAAGAAACCAATATTCGAGATAATAAAAGCACAAATATTTGTACAGAGACTTCATCTAGATTTGGTGTTGGCTGTTGAACTGTTTATACCAAATTCACATTAAGAGGCTATTAAAAGAGCCAGAATATATAAAATAGTATATTTATATAGTTTAGCTATATACAGTTCTGCTGCAATATATAATAAAGTAGTTAGTGTAGTTGATTTTCTACAATTATATTAGACTTTATCTTCTTCAATACAACTGTTAGTAAGTAACCTTGCAAAGAAATAGTTACTTTACTACAAAAAGTTGTTTTTGCAGTAAAAAACAACAATAGTAATAATAATAATCAGCTTGCCCTTCTTCAAATCCAAATCAACAAGAAAAAATTAGTTATACCCCAATGTGCTTTGCTTGTTAACAACCTGGTTACTATGCAAAAGAGAATCCAAATAATAATTATAATCAAATATTAATAACTAACCTAAAATAATTGTAGCTTCTTAAAATGTTTCTAGTATAGATAATAGAAGAATAGTAAAAATGAATTCTTAGCCAAACAATAATAAAACAAATAGAATAAGATTTTAAGTATTTAAACTGAGACACATCTTTAGAAAGAGAGTATGTATTAGCAAGTACAAATCTCCCAGTAGATGAAATGAAGAAAGTATATACCACAAAAAAAAAGAAAATACTGAAAAAGCTGTTAAAGTTGATAATCTATCAGTTGAAGAAGACCTGAAAGCAGAGATAATGAACTTTTTAGAAGAAAAATACTTCAAAAAAAGAAACTAAGCTAATAGACCTACTAATAATTATAAATATACAACCTTATTCTGTGATAATAGACCTTTAAAATAAGAAGGCCAATAACATATGCTTAATTGTTTTAAGCAGCTCTAAATGTTAGAAGAGAGATGTTAAGAGTGCTATACTCAAAAAGAATCACCAAAGCAAAATTTGTTAAATTTTGCTTAAATTAGACAACAATTCTTATACTATCTCTATATATTGTGAGGCTCAAGTCGATAGTGAATCAATTATTTTAATCTTAGATAGTGGGTCCTCTAGTTGTATTATTTCTGCTAGGTTCTTAAAAAAGATGAGAATACAAATTAACTATCTATCTACTGTTGTAATAATAGATGTTCATGATAAACAAAAAAGGCTTCTTGGAGAAATTGACAAGTTTTCAATAACCATGAGAAGAAAAACTATAATATTATAAGCTATTGCTACAAAAGCCAGAAATTATATCATTATAGTTGGTAATAACTGAATGAAAAAGATCTAAGCTTGACTAGATTGAAAAGCTTGTGAATTAATAATTAGAGACAGCAATAAAAAGATAAGGGTCCCTACAGAATATTATAAATTGGTGAATATCAGTGATCATATGGTAAAAAAACTGTCTGTAAAAAAAAAAAAAAAAAAGCAAGATAAAAAAGATTCAGATAACCATATAGAAGACAATGACAAAAATAAAGAAAATAAGTTCTGATGATAAAGATATATACAAAGAAGAGAATTTTGTAGTCCAAACTTACTTTTATTGTAAATTTTAGCCTAAAAAAAAAGAAATAAGTTCATATATAAATAGTACCTAAAACAAGAGTATTGTCAAAATGAATATATATTATGAAAGAAGCTTATTAAATCAACTACCATACTGTACTGATTAAAAAATCCCTATTTTATTATATTCTCTGTGTAAAATACCATGTAAAAATCACAGAAATTCTATTAATTATGATCAGCTCTTTTTAAAATCTCAGGATATATACTATGATTAAAGAATAAATATGCATTTGAAAATTTTCTAGTTTGTCTCTCTGCCGTACAATATATTTAGGTATTTTATAGGTTTTTGGTTAGGTAATTTGTTTTAAACCTCAGGTCTTTTAATCAGTACAGTACAGTATATGCTTTGTTCAAAAAAAAAAATAAAGAAGGCTTTAATTTTGGTAGTATAATGAAAGTTCAAAGAAAGAAGATAAAGAGGTACTAGATAAGTACTAGAATATCTTTGACTAAAAACCTAAAGAATTAGGAAGAATGATAGTTGTTCAACACAAAATTTATATAAAAAAAATATCTCCAATAAAACAATAATTTTATTCTACTTCTAAGGTAGAGCATAATTTAATTAGACATAAAATCTAATGACTGAAGAAAGTGTAATTAATTTGCCCGTCCAATAGCCTGTGGTTCTTGCTGGTTATTCTTGCAAAAAAGTTGCGGTTTTGTATAAACTACTGAAACTGAATAAGAAAACTAACTGGGACAGTTATCTACTTTTCTGTATTAATGAACTGTTAGAAGCCCTTAAGAACTCTGTCTAGTATACCACTTTGAACCTTATGAGTAGATTTTAGCAGATAAAAATACATATCTGTGACTATAAGAAAATAGTATTTACAATAAAATTTGGGCTTTATAAAATTGTGGTGATACTATTTAGCTAACTATTATATCTACTACATTCAAACAGTTGATAGACCAGGTTTTCCAAAAAAAATATAAAATTTTATCTTAGCATATATTGATAATATAAATATATATTTCTTGATTTTGAAATATATCTGAAACATATAAATATAGTTCTAGCAAGATTGCATAATGCAAACTTGAGATTAAACTATGATTAATAATTTTGAAAACAAAATAAAATTTGTTCTGGGTTATAAAATAAGTAGAGAAGAAATTGCTATTACAGAATCAAAGATCATTACTGTAAGAAAGTTTTTGAGACCGAAGAATCTATGAATTTTAAAGAAATTTTTAGGTCTTGTAAGTTATTACTATAGGTTTATTAAGAATTTTTCAAAAATAGCAGCCTTTATGAATAAACTATTAAAAGTAGAAGAAGTATATAAGTAGAAAAAAAGCAAAAAGATGTATTCAAAGAATTAAAAAAAAATTAATCTTGGCTTTGATTTATTACATTTCTGAAATGATAAAGAATTTGTTTTTTATACCAATACATCACATATAGCTCTTGAAGTTATACTGTTTTAAACTTGATAATAATAGAAGAGAGTACATAATTAAGTATACAAGCCATTCAACAAAGCTCTAGAAAAGAATTATACTATAACAAAATTGGAATATACAGTGATAGTTTGGGCTATAAAAAAATTTTATCAATATTTGCACAGACTCTGTTTTATATTAATAATAGATTATACTGCTTTAACTTACTTTAACAATATAACAAACCCAACCAGATAAATATCAAGATATATAATAACTTTGCAAGGATACAATTTTATTGTAAAGTATAAGCCCAGAAGGCAAATTTTAATTTTGATATATTGTCCAAGGTCGTAGTTAATTTTAAAGAAAATATGAAGTTAAATAAATTAATTGGTGATTTGCCAGTTAATCAAAGAGAGGTTATAGTATAACATAATACAGTTTACATATAGAAATTAGAGTTTTGCAAATATGGGCTGCATTATTCTAAAACTTTTTTTGTACTAAGTTAACTACTTTTGGGCTTCTAATTGAAGTTGTAAAGCTTGTTGAGAGAAATCTAATAGTGGTTAAATTATCAAAATCAGCCTTGTGAATCATATGATATCTTCAAAAACCTTTTGCCAACTATGTAAAATTCTCTTTCAACAATACTATTGTTGAAAAAGAATTTTACATAGTCAGCAAAACGTTTTTTTAAAGATATTTTATAATCTACAAGGCTATTTTTAATAATTCAACTACTATTAGATTCCTCTTAATAAGCTCTACAACTTCAATTAGAAATCCAAAAGTAGTTAACTTAGTACAAAAAAGTTTTAGAATGATGCAGCCCATATTAGCAAAACTCTAATTTCTATATATAAACTGTATCATGTGATACTATGATCTAGAGCTTGAACTTGAGTTAACTTGAGTGACTTGAGTTAAAATTTTATAACTCGAGTATTTACTCAAGTTAAATATTAACTCGAGTCACTCGAGTTAACTCAAGTTCAAGCTCTAAGTTATCTATATACCTATCTAATAGTATATTGTGAGAAGTTTCGAGCTACCCTGTATAAATTTACTAAATCGAGATAAGATTATCAATTAATTGCTCCTGCAATATTAGTTCATGTCAGATCACTACTACTTTTAGATATGGCTTAAAGAGAAGCTTTTAAATTCCTATTATTGATTTCTCTAAGCCATATAAACATAAAATATAGTAGGCTTTTTCTTCAAAATAATGTATGATATGTTGTTAAATCTTCCAAAACCACACTGTCAAAATCAATAACCATTTAATCTAATAAAGGATTGATATACCAAGTCTATTTCTACTATACTATTGAACTTTCCAAAACCAATCGTTAACCTATCCAATTTGTTATAAAATTAATCTATCAAGTTTGCTTCCACTATAAAACCTGTCTAATTTGATAAAAAATTAATATACGAAGTTTGCTTCTGTTATAAAATTTGTTCACTATATAAATTGATTTTGGAAGGTTTGACAGTATGTTTTTAAATCTGATAGCCTCTCAATACTGATACAAAACATATTCACTATATATCAGTATTGAGAGGTTTGACAGTATTTATTAATTAAGAGGTATATACGCATAGTATATACATTTATTTATATATATACTTTAATTTTGGGTCTGTGCACTTTAACGTTCTTGATTGGTTGTAACCGAAAGCTGTGGGAAATTTAGGTTTATGCACTTTAACATTTTTGATCTATCTATCTATCTATCTATCTATCTATCTATCTATATAATTTAATCTATTTAAATACTTTAATTTTGGGACTATGCGTTTTAACTTTCTTAATTAGTTGTAACCGAAAACTGTGGGAAATTTGGGTTTGTGCACTTTAATGTTTGATTTATTTATCTATCTTCTATCTATATAATTTAAGTGTGAAGTTGTATATTTTAACATTTTTGATTGGTTATTATGAGATACGATATTCAGGTGATTTGATAAATTGGGTTGTCACTATGCAATTATGATATAATTACCAAATTATTATAACTGAAAAATGACAATTTTAGTCTCAATCATTAATTGGGACAGCCTAAATAAACATTGGCCAGATCTAACCCACCCTAATGTCTGGGCTAAATAAATTTATAATTTAGCCAGATTGTTATTTTCTATAC
This sequence comes from Racocetra persica, assembly GCA_910592285.1. Taxonomy (NCBI): domain Eukaryota; kingdom Fungi; phylum Glomeromycota; class Glomeromycetes; order Diversisporales; family Gigasporaceae; genus Racocetra; species Racocetra persica. The sequence continues at coordinate 4,030 of CAJVQC010000596.1, read as the reverse complement.
GACATATTGACCTAATTTTGCCATTCAAATATTATTCAATTGCGCAGATTTAGGAATATTTCAATCATACCTGGATTATATTTCACTGGGTTATATCTTAACCAGAGTTATATCCTCATATTTAAGCAGAAGTAAATTTTCTTTTTTTTTTTGCTTTTATATATTTTGTATAATAATTTAAAATTATTTTAAATATTAACATATTCTGTATTTGTTTTTTTTTTAAGACTAGAGTAAGAAAACAATTTTGATTAGTTTTGATTAGCATTTTTCTTACAATCTTCAACAGCAGGTAGTTTAATAATTTGGGTAGATTTATAATATTATCAGTGGGTAGGTTTATGATTTTAATGAGATATTTAGCATAGTTGATTCTTTTTAGTAACAATTTCAAACATTGTGTTTACTAATGTTTTTCCATCCCTTGATTTTAAGTACTTGATCATTTCTTATGATCTAATACAGTACTTACATTTATTATTTATTACTTCTAAAAATTTTTTAATTTATCTTATGTTCACTTAATCAAAATATACAAATAGTATATATCTTAGAAGCTTCAAGGTTTACTAAAATTTGTGATTTCATAACTTATTATTAATATTTGTCGTTACCAATACTTATTTAATTTTAGTTTAATAGTGAGTATAAAAGCTATTAATAATAAATTTACTTTATTCTATTTAAGGTTTACTAAATTTTTCTCAAATATTGAATAAGATGGGTGGTGCAAAGCGCCACCTATTGACTAGTTATTGCATAAAAGAATAAATGTTGTGCTGGTTATAATCATTTTTGCTTAAATATTGTATAAAAATTAGCATTAAACTAGCACAATTATTTATAGGGCAAATAAGTTTTAACAAAGTAACTCTTTAGAGTTAGATGAATATCTTCCATATTGTAAATATTATGCCAATTCATAGTGCTTTACTTGACATCATAGTGGTTTGTTATAATAAGCAATTTTATACAAAGAAAATAAAATTTATTCAATTTAAACCAAAAATTCTTTTCTCATTTATAATTACTAATTTATGATTTATAGTTACATTTTTTATGCACTTATAACTATATTTATCAACAGGAAGAAATGTATCGAATTCAAAGTGAATCTCACACATGATGTGATAAATTAAAATTAATATAAAATAATTTTAGTTTTAATTTATCACAATTGATCACACCATGTGTAGAATTCACTTTGAATCAGGTACGTTTCCTCCTGTTATATTTATCAATATTTATATTTCTTATACATGCTAATAATGATCAAGCCATAAGCTTAAAGAATGTCACAGTTATTTTGTGCTTTTATATGTAATATTTTTTAAAAATTAGGCTCTCACATGTAATTATTTTTAATTTGTGCCCATATTTGTAATTATTTCCACTTTTTAGGCCCTATTTGTAAATTAATAGATTCTATTTTTCTAATATATAACTCGAGTTAGAAAATTTTGACTTGAGTTAATTGCTTACTTGAATCAGATCGAGTCAACTCGAGTTAAAGTCCAAGCACTACTATAACCTCTATCTGGCTAACTAGTGAATTATCAATTAAATGAAAAATAAAGATAATAATATATAAAAAAAAGTATTTTACATTAAAGATAATAACAAATTAAATGATTGAATGATCATATGACTCAGAATATTAAATTGTAATAGGTCATACACAATGATCATATACAGGTAAAAAACATGTGACAAATTAGCGAATATATAAAAAAACTTACTTTTAAAAAAATTCAGAATATAGTTCAGGTTACAGCATTCTGATATTTAAAGAAAAATAGAATATCAAGATATTTAAAAAAAATTTTTTAAAGATTATACAAATTTAGTATAGTATTTTATGAAGTTGCAATTGTTTAAAGAATAGTAGATAAAACAAGCTCAGAAACTAAAGATTTAGGTAAAATATTATCTAGTTCAGAATAAGACATCGTATAAAAAAAATAAGAAGAATTCAGACCAACCATTTAAAGTAATACAGAAAAACAAGTCAAATTGACATTGAAAATAATACATGAAGATACTGTATCTGGCCACTTGAGAGAAAAAATAACTGTTAAAAAATAAGACAAAGGTATTTTTGGGATTAGATGATAATAGATATACAAAAATATGTGAGAAGTTGTACTATATATTAATAACATGAAAAACCACCCACCAGAGAGGTATTGTATCTAATAAAAGTAACCCAGATATTTGACCGAATTGGACTAAATATTGTAGAGCAGTTGCTCTTAACTAAAAATAAAAATAGATATCTAGTTGTAGCTATAGACTATTTACTAAAATAGCCTGAAGCTCAAGTTCTTCTGAATTTTTTTGCAAAGTTAGTTGCTGCTATTATCTTGGAGAACATAGTATATTAACATAGCTATCCTGTATAATTTTATCAGATTAAAGTTCTTACTTTTGTAATAAAGTAATGAAATTGGTTTGTCAAAGACTGATATTAAAAATAAAAAGGCATCTATATATTATCTTCAAACCAATGGCCTTGTAGAAAGATTCAATCATATCTTATATGAAGCTTTAACAAAGTATATAAGTTAATATCAAGAAGACTGGGATGACTACTTGTGCTCTGTTTTATTTGCATATAGAACTTCTAAACACAATACTATAAAATTCAACTTCTTTTATTTAACTTATGGAAGAAAAGCAGTCGAATTAATGATCAAAACATATTTATAGAAGGCATAGAAAATGAACAATATAAATCAATAGTTCTGGCCCAAATATTAAAAAAAATAGATAAATTGTTCAAAACCAGAATTAAAATACAAAAAAATTTGTATGTTGCAGTTATGTCAAAAGTAGTATCATGATCAACAATAACTTCTGCAAACTTTTGATATAGGTAAAAAGATTTTAAAATATAATGCTAAATTCATGACACAAATTGACAGAAAATTGAAAGAAAAATGGAGTAGACCATATCAAGTATATAAAGTAATTAGAAATAATATTTACAAATTTAGAAGCTTTGGATCAAAAGAAAAAAATATTAGCAACAATAGTTAATTAAAATGATATGTAAAACAAAAAGACCAAGTGTGAAAAAAATGAAACAATTGTGACTAAAGTGTATGTGAATAATTACAATGGTTGTATATAGTTAACAAGAATGCAACAAGATTTTAACAGATATAAAAAAAACTTGGCTCTAAAAAAAATATTTGCTGGAGCTCATAGAAGATGTTATATAAAAATTTCTGTGCCCACAATCAACAAATGTATTACCTTATTTTTCTATAGTAAGATAATTACATTTTTATAACTATATTCATTGATCGAACCACCCAGCATTGAATTACTATATTTTTGCATACTATTATTTTATTTTTTATAATTCATTAAAACTTTACATAATGTTTTGTTCATTTTTCTTTCAATTACTTCATTTTTCTTAATATCTTGTAGCCATTACTTCATAATTTGTAATTTCAAATGAAATTACTTCATTTTCTTTATTATGGAAGGTGTGAGAATAAAAAGGGTAAAAATATATATAAGGAAGGAATTTTAGAAGAAAGGAAGAGGGTGCTAACACATAACCTTGTACATAATTTTCTTCATGTAAATAAACAATAACAACAAATCAAACAAGGGGTTTAGATTAAAATTAGTGACTCCATTCAGGGTCCAATGAAAAAATTAGCACATATGTACGCCCTAACTCTAACATTAACCTTTTTGTTAGAAGACTATTGACCTCGGAACGGGAATCGACCCTATGGCTTGTCAATTTTAAAAAAAAATAAATCAGTAGCAAAATTGATGCATTTAGAATCAGGAGAACGCATTGTCGTTTTATTATCAATGTTGCATCAGGAGAACGCATTGTCGTGTTATTATCAACATCAGGGATGGTAAATGACTGATGACACAATGACAAATGGCTAGTCATTGGCATTTCGAATGCCTAAATGACGGAGGCACCTAGAAAATGTGTACCAGGTTGGGGATCGGATGATCGACCGGAAAGATAGGTCGGAATGATAAGAATATTCGG
>CAJVQC010000595.1:0-12367 GCA_910592285.1 Racocetra persica | reverse complement strand
AGGAGAACGTACAAAAACAATACTTGTTCGTTTGTTTTGTTTGTTTCTATATGCTGGTTAATGAAACTGATTATTTTAAAGGATTTACGCGTTCTACTTCAGATATGGAAAATTTGTTGAATACTTTACTTGATGATTTGCGGGATTGGAAACAAATTGTTAGTGAAGCACAACAAAACCATTACTATTTGACCTTTTTCCTAGCACAACATATCTTGAATTTTTATGATTATTTTTCTTGCAACGAAAATACTGTGACTACACACTCGAATAACAAAGAAAAACAATCAATTTTCTCGATGATTGTCAAGAATTTTTCATATAATGAAAGTATAACAAGGCTTAATATTAAAGAAGAATGTTCAGTACTCTTGAAATCTGTCAATAATAAAGCCGAACTGCCAAATATTAACTTTGATATCCTTAAAATCCCTCTTGAATCTAAAAATTATTATGATATACTTTGCAAGATTGGTACAATATTACATGATATTTTCAGTCGAATTCCTATCACGCAACGTCAAATGACAGCCGCTGTTAAGTATGAAACAACAGACGTGGTCTGTCAGGGACGTCTTTTCATAGCGACGTGTAACAATAAATTTCAAGTACCCAACATTATTATGTCTTTATATAATTCACATAATAAATGTTATCCAGAAGCATGGCAAGTTCTAATTTGTAAATCTTCTACCACGACAGAAGAACTCTTGACTTTCACAAAACGATGTTTTTTTGCCGCAAAGAATGGATACGGAGAGTACTTGTTTTGTATTGCAAATGTAGAAGTTTTGGATTTTGAGTTGCAATATCAATTGGTATCAAACATACGTTTCCTATGTCAACAAGAAAAGGAATTCTATTTGGCCTTGATCTGTTGTCTTGAAAATAATATGCATCATCATATACTCGACCAATTTTCAGAAAATATTCATGTAACTCAAGGTTTTGATACAGATTCAATGCGCAATATTTATGAAGAATTATGTCCTTATGTATGGGTAGTTTCCTCTGAGTTATCTGGACAAGGAAAGTCCAGGTGGATTGAAAACCAAAGTTTAAATCATGGATCATCACCACGAAAATTTTTAATAAGTGATGGGGTGACATTTGGAACACTTGTACATAAATTATCGGAGATCAGATTAAAAAACACAGAGAATTTGCATTTAAATATTATGTTGATAGAAAATCATTATGATGTAAACATGTTTCTGTTTGAATCTCTTTCATTTAAAATCGTAAGAGATAGAGCCAATTGCCTAAGCGTTCCATCAGCATTAATATATATAGAAATAGAATCAACCGTAAATCAAGTTTTACTCAATTCTATTCCTATTCTAGGACATTTAAAAAGAAAGCATTTGACATGGGGTATCGACAATACAATTGTTCCCCAAGATGTAAATAGTCCTATTCAAATTGTTTCCAGATATTTAGATGCATATGATCTTAATCTAATTAACACAGTTAATATCGACCTTAATGAAGAACAATTGATCCCTGAGACACGTTGCCGACAATTATTACAAAAATATTTCTTTGATAAGATTGCTCAAGATATTAAAACTTATCGTTTCCTTGAAATATTTGTTAACGTTCTTTCGGATCAATTGAAGCGAATGTCGTCTAGCGCATTTTTTCGCACTGAAACATTAACCTGGATGGAAGCAGACACTAACATCCGAAGGACATTGTTAGAAACGTTAATAAAAGTGTCCATGGATTTCGCAACTCGTTCGGTAAATACAAAGAAGAATCAATTCAGAAACTTGGCTAATGAGGACAGGAATCTAATTAACACAACCATCAAACATTGGGAAGATTTAAACCATTTACTAGTATTTTTCTTATCACAATCTCCTGATTCGATCTGTGCGCTTTATCGTTATAAAAGTAGAGTTCCGAAAAATGTTGAAGAGTTGTTGAGAAGTCAATATTTTTCAAAGAATTCCGATTTTAAATTAGATGATTATGATAAAATGTCTTCAGAAGAAATCTTGAAGAAATTGGAATGTTTAGCACGAACAACATGTGATGAGCGTGAATATGCACCATATGCGCTTTCAACAGATAATCTTTTAAAGATGGCACTGATTTTATTGCGTTCTAGGGCAAATATACCAGTAGTAATTTGCGGTGAAGCCGGATGCGGCAAGGTGATAAACTTTAAAATTCTGATTACGCATTTTAAAAAAGTTTATGAATTTAACTTATAACCCATTAACATTATATTAGACAAGTCTCATCCAATTTCTTTCAATTGTTGTCGATGTTGAATTACGAATTCTAAATCTGCATGCTGGTGTAACCAAGCAACAAATACTTGAATTTTTATCTGATGCAGAAAAAGCTGCAGAACAAAATGAAGTGTGGCTATTTTTTGATGAAATTAATACATGCAACCATATTGGTATTTTCGCAGACCTCATCGCTCATAGGTTACTCTTAGGTTTGTATATTTTCGTCCCCTCATAAGATTTATGTAAATAATTGCACGTGATAATATATAATTACATTTTTATACTGTATTCTAAAATTCAGGAAAAGAAATTCATAAAAATATTAGGCTCTTTGCAGCTTGCAATCCTTATCGTTTACGTCAAAAAGCTGATACTCAAGCTGGACTTTTAGTTGATAGATATGAGGAAAAGAACAGCCTTGTCTATCAAGTACGACCACTTCCTGATCAGATATTAGATTATGTGTGGGATTATGGTGTTTTAAAGTCTTCAGATGAAATGATTCATATAAAAATGATGACAAAAAAGTCCACGGAAAACTTAAAAAATACAAATTTATTTACAGAACTTTTATTTGAATCACAAGAATTTGTAAGGATTCATGAAGGAGCACATAGTGTTAGTTTGCGTGATATAAAAAGAGCAATAATCGTATTTGAATTTTTCCGCAAAAGTCTTGTTGACCGTCAAAATATAGCTGAAAAACTATTTAAAACAGAGAACATTGGATCTAAAATTTTACGCACAGCAACTAATCTAAAATCATATTTTGAAAAGCCAAACAATATTATAAAATCCTATATATTAGCACTAAGTCTTTGTTACCAAGTCAGATTTTTTGACCAAAAGCTACGCAATCAATATCAAGACAGAATGTGTGAAATCTTTGAAAATCATGGAGTAAAAATAAATTCTAAAATTTTTTCGGAGGTTATTCAGGATGAACAGAAAGATTTTATGAAACGCATGACGAAACCGAATATGGTTGCTGAGAACTTTGCTCTCCTTGAAAACGTACTCGCAATTACTGTATGCATATTAACACGCATTCCACTATTTATCATTGGTGCTCCGGGGTAAATCATCATTAATCATTTTGTGAGAAAGAAAATATATATATATACACTAACACTATTTGTTACTTAATGGATTAGAGCGTCAAAATCTCTAGCTATTCGTATTGTTAGTCAAAGTCTCCGTGGTAATGATTCAGATGACCCATACTTTAGAACTCTTCCACAAGTAAGCAAAATTAAACTATCAAAGTAATAATATTTTAGATCATTTCATTCGTCTATTCTCATGAATTTATTACGTACCTTTTAGATATATCTAGTTCATTATCAAGGATCATCATCTTCAACATCTGAAGGTATTATTACCGTATTCAATAAAGCAAACAAATACCAGGAAGGCAACTCAGAAGAATTTCCATTAATCACTGTTGTTTTACTTGATGAAGGTAAATATTCAATTTTCAATCCTCAATCATTTAATTTATTAATATTTTGCTATGGATACTTATAATTGATAACTTATTTTCACATGTCTTTTTCATTAGTTGGATTGGCCGAAAAAAGCCCTCATAATCCATTAAAAGTTTTACATTCTTTACTCGAGCCAAATTATCCTGCAGAACTTCCAGAAGTTGCAGTTATTGGAATAAGTAATTGGAGACTCGATAATTCTAAGTCAAGCAGAGCCTTATTAGTACAGAGGTTTGTTTTATTAAAATAAATTATTTGATAGGCTTCACGTTTTAAAAAATCAGAAGTTACTCAAATATATTATAATTATTATCTTTTTTTTTTAGGCCAAATCTTGAAAGCAAGGACTTAATTTATACGACAAAACTATTATTGGGAGAGTGCACAGAATCGCAATTTAAAGCTTTAGTTGATGCTTATCTTGAATATAGAAAAATTCAACCTATTAATAATTTTCATGGACTTCGAGATTATTATTTCTTGGTTAAAAGCCTTGGTAGCGGAGAGGTATTTATTAAATCTATAAAATTCTTTAATGGGGATATATGACTTGATCTAATTATTTCGTTTACAGGTTGCACAAATGGCATTAGCAAGGAACTTTGGAGGAACTAGTCAAATGGATGAACTTTATGAAACTCATTTTCGAAAAGTCATAAAAGCATTTCATGGTTCTATTGATAGTTTCAAGAATTATTCAATCGAAGATCTCATTAAAGCAAACCTAAAAGATAAAAACTCACGTCATTTAATGATCATTGGAAAAAGTGATTCAATTGTTAATATCTTGTCATATAAATTAAAGCAATGGAATAACGATCCTAAATTTAATGATACAAATTTGGATTTGGAACCCGTCGTTATTTATGGCAGTCAATTTCCCAATGATTTTGGTGGTGATTACCAGTATAGTGTATTAAGCCGTATTATGGTAAGATAGTTCAAATTTATAATTATACATGATTCCTGTTATGATATAATATTTGCTCATAAATTTTATTGTCTGTAGATGTGTGTGGAAGTAGGAAGACCATTAATCTTGACGGATCTTGATATTATTTATGGTATTATTCATTTACGTGTTTATTTTAGAATTTCATTCATTTATGACTTATTATTAATAGGCGCATAATTTTTTTCTTCAAAAAAATATAAAGGAAGTCTTTACGATTTATGGAACCAAAATTACATAACTGTAGGAAAGGAAGGAAGTCAAACATTTTATACACGTGTTGCATTGGGTGCTTATTCAAATCCTATGGTCTGCGTCCATGAAAATTTTCGTTGTATATTAGTTCTTGATGAAAAGAAAGTTGATTATTCGGACCCTCCACTATTAAATCGATTTGAAAAACAAAAAATGTCTATCAATGATGCAATAGACGATAACATGAAAGGGTTATTAAATAAACTTGCAGAATGGTCAAACCAGATTTCAAATATTGAAGCTGAATCAGCAAAATTCAATGAGAATGATATTTTTATTGGATTCGATAAGGAAGAAACATTGCAAAGTCTAGTAATTTACAATAGTAATGATCCAGAATTAGATGACGAAACGAAAATTTTGCACAAGTGCAAAGAAATGTTGATAGGTATAGCCATGCCGGATGGAATTGTGCGCTCAAAAAAATCGATGTTAAGTAATAAAGAAGTGGATTATTGGTATAAATTCTATTTTGAACAACAATATCATGAAAACTTCCCTGGCTATATTGAATCATTGATGGAAGATGCTAAAAATGCACAAGGCTTTAATGCAATTGTTTATACATTTTCAAGCATTAACACTGATGTTGAATCTTGCTTAAATAATATTCTAAGGTGTCAGGTTGATAAGCTCTCAACATTCAAAAGTGAGGCTCAATTCCAGTCCCGTATTAAACATTTCTGGTTAGAATCCAAAGCTGATATTTTAATTTTACAATGTGATCTGAATTCATCAAATTCAGAATGTATTAAACTTGCAAAATTTATTATTGAGCAATATAAAAATGAATTCATTGGAAGCAAATACTCTTTCGTACAGGTTAAACATGTTTGCATAATTCTTCATTTGAGAAAAGAAAATGCGACCTCTACAGTATCATCATTTAATTTCATGTGTGGATGGGACCTATTTTCTATTGAAACATTAACACCTCAAGAATTTACTATTGAAGACTATTTAGATAAAAATTTGATAAATGTTCTGGAGACGGCATATACATTCGAGAAAGTCATTGATCGTGAGTTATTATGGTGTTTGCTTTGCATGGAATTTCCACCATCCTATGAATCAGCTGATTACATTAGGCAAGTAGTTTTTTCACGCGTATCATCCACATGTACTTGAAAATAATTTTATCTTGCTATTTTATAGATCACTTGTTCAAAAAATTCCGCGTAATAAGGAATTCATGAATTGGATAAAGGAAAAAACATTTGAGTTGCTACGCGATAAACAATTCAAGGACTGGCAATTAAGCGTGGCAGTAAACAGAGAAGATTTATATCTGTATTCTTCGTTCTTAACTGCCTTACAAATGTTTATTTGTAATCAGGTTAGAAAACCTATAGCTCAACTCTTATTTGCCTTGGAAAAAGTGTCAGGGCTTTTAATTATTGATAGTGATAGATTATTAAATGAGGAAGGCTTAAATGATAATGCTACATCTAATTTATTCGATTTCTGGAAACCGATAATTATGAATACCGAAATAGTTAACGTTGAGAATATAAAGATGCCCTACATAATAAAAAACAGTTCTAATGGTTTAAAACTTCCATTTTCAATTTATTTTATGGAACAGATTAATAAATTTAAAAGCATATACCAAGATGATTTAAGGATGTTAGAAAGAGTTCCAGAAAATCTCGATAGAGAAACTGGTAATCTCAAATCACAAATTATCGACGAATGCATTGAAAGATTTTCTGAGCACGTGATTTCCATGGTCCCTGTGTTGAAAATACCACAGTTTAAATTGCAAAATGCATATTTCAATGATTTTACAACTATTATTTTGCACGGAAAAATTGACAATAGCAAAACATTACGCAGGATTATATCTCATCATATGAAGCAAGAAGTACCGGATCCCATAAGACTTCATACATTTTGGTGGGGCAATGAAGATTTAATCTTAACTGAGTTGCAATTACTTTTACTACTTCAAAGCATTTCGAAAGAAGAAATTCTCAATACAGCATTTGATGAAAGCAGTGATTTTAATATCGATAATGACTTATTAAGTCGAGTATCAGATATTATGATTAATGAACTTTTTAATATTATTGAGGATAATAATGATTTGGATGATAACAAGGGCACACTTTACTTATTTACTGGTACACGCCGTTCCCGTAGATCTTATCACAAGAGTAATTCACATCACATGCAAACTAAACTTCAAGCTTGGCAACGTGATGTCGCAAAGATTTTGTTAATTTCTTGCAGTTTGCCGAATTCATCCGACAATCAATCATTAAATGTGCTTCGAATATATAATGACTTGTCTAAATCTATCTCTTCTGCACAACTGCTTCAAATTAAGCAATACCAATATGAAATTAGCCCGTTTTCAAAGCAGTCTATTGACACAGTTTTCGAAAAGCTTGAGCAAATAGAGCAAACAGAAGTTAGATTATCTTCAAGGCAATCTTTTATTTATAGATGTTTGAACACAATTCCGCCTAAATCACCTATCCGTCGCTATCTTTATAAAAAAATATTTTCACAAGAAACATTAACGCTTGCTTTCCCTAACATTTACCTAATTTTTGAGTCCGAAAATAAAGAACTTGAAGGTTCATTGTTTTTAAGTCTTATTAATGGTTCACAGATACTAGATAGTACAAGGCGACTGCAAACCATTGAAAATATCTTATCGAAACGAAAGAACTCAGAAATGGCTGCATTATGTTGTGATGTTATTCAGACTCAGCTCTCCACAGAATATCAATTTAATGTACTATCTAAATATCTTCAGAAAGCAACAAATATTTTGATTAACAACGATTCCAAAGAATTGCAAAAAATTACTGCCATTGCTCTTTTGAAAGAATTTGCAAATGAATTTTGGAGTAACAAAGAATCAATTAATCTTGATGATTTAAATAAATGTTTGGAAATCGTACACCCTTTGATCCATTCATTCAAAATATATTTGCTAAAGTCTTTATATTTGAAAGGATTAGTGACTTATGAAATTGAACAATATTGTGATGCACTACAACAAGTTTTACCTTGGGTCAGAATTTTAAAAACTGATTCAAATAGCCGTCTTGGATTTAATCCTTATTGGTATTTTAACGAATTTAAACAAGTTGATTGTTTTTATAAAATAATTTCTTATAGTGATGAGTTAACTGCAAATAATTTGTTAAATAATATTGTTGGAGATGGTGAGATGACTCAAAAAATTTTATTAGCAGGAATGATAATATCAAATTTTTATCTCATAAGAGCATCACGTGAATTGAATCCGAATGAAAAGACTTTAATACAAAGGATTTCTAAATATCTACAATCATCTCAACTTCCAGAGAATTATAAAATGTATCTTTTAAATTTTATGACAAATAATCATCAACTATATGAACTAAAACCAAATGTTAAAAGCACTTATGTATTTATCTCGTCTGTTGCTGCTCATGTCGTAGCATTGCATATTTCAAACCCTATGAACTCATCTCCTCTAACCGGATATATGCAAGAATTATATGATCACAAAGATACTTATATAGTGACTTGTCCATCAGATGAGTTGGCTATATTAACAAATGTCATAATAGCAAATGATTCGGGAACCAGAAGGTATGTTACTTGTCGCATACTGTACTATTTAAATATATTTATGTTAACAATATATATTAAAATTTCATAGATATAAATGTAAATGCGGAAATATTTATTTTATCGGTAATTGTGGACGTCCAGATCAGATTGGTACATGTAATCAATGTAAAAACAGGATTGGCGGTTCAAATCATGTACTTAATGCGGGAAATATCGATATAGATAGAAATAGAATAGAACACTCTGTGACTATAAATGATAAAAAAGGGTATTTAATTGAAGATATATTTGACGAATTTCATTCCGTTAGGACCTTAAATCCAGCATCTTACAGAATTCTTCATCTGTTCTTACACATAATTATTGGCGTTCAAGCACATTCATCAACTACTATCGCTTTTATTAATGATCCGAATATTAATATTGCTCAATATTGCAAGAAACACATTGAAAATGATTGGAAGGCATTAAAAAGTATTTTTAATTGCGAAGATGAAACTTTGGCGTTATTCATTCATTCCATACTTTCAGATATGTCGCAAGAACCTTCTCAAAATGTTGAAAAGTTTGTATCACCAGCTCAAAGAGAATCTTGGGAAGAATATTTTAATCAACAATATGTTTTACCAAAGATTAAGAACTTTGTCGGAGCTGCTAATAATTTTCGAATAATGTTAGACAAAAATGCAGAAAAGTCTGTTGAAATTAATGAGACTATGGAAGTTAATGATCATTACAATGAGAACTATTCACCTTTACTATGGAGATTAATCGAAAAACCAGATTTAGACAACCTTAAATCTTACTGTATGTCTAATATTGAAAATAAAGATGCATTTCCATTATTATACATATTCTTAAAACATGAAAAACATCTGGATCTTATTCAACTTCTTTTACCAATTGTGAAATTTACACAAATACTGTCTTCAAGACTTTCCAATGTAATTGAAAGGCAAAGGGCACGTCATTTAACTTTTCAACAATTTATAGTAGATGAAAGCAAGGACGATGAAAGTGGAACCACTGAAGAATTTTTAAATGCGGCATTTAATAGCTTTGCGGACTCATGGAACCGTTTAACTCCTCATGTTAAACGATATCAATGTAAAGAGTTACCACAAGAAATGCCAAAAATAGATAATAAAACATCAATAATTTATGGATTATATGAACCAACTGATGAATCTTTATATCTATGCGCAACAATAGAATTCTTGGTCCAATTGCAAAACGATTTTCTAAATGATATTATAGAAGTTTCTTGTGGAACTTGCCAATCATTAAAATTTATTGAAGAATCAGACGTTCAAGCAGGCAGATATTGTCTACAATCTATAAATCTTGAAAATGTAAAATCAGAACAAATAATTAAATACGATGGCATTTCCGATGTTTTTATATATTGTCAACATGATCTTAGGCTAGGCCATGGCCGAGAAATCTATTATGATCTATACAAGATCGAAGCTAAATTGGCTCAAGAATTAGTGTATGGAAAAAGGCTGATCAAATCAAATAAAGATCAAATGCATTTGAACACGTTTATATATCACAAAGAATTATTTAGTAGATCTATGACAATATTAGAGGAAATCAAACTTTTGATACGTCAAGAACCAATTCCTGTTGATAATAAACCAGAAATATCAGAAAATCAAATGGAATTACTTTCGGCCTTAGAAATAATTATTTGTTTCTTAAAACAAACGTCTGGAGGAGATTGTGATACTTTAATTAGTGATTATATAGAAAATTGGATGAAGTTAGGTTTGAAAAAGGAAAGATGTTATAAATTATTAAGAAGAACAAGATTACAACTTAAACACATCGTAGCATTGTATGAGTTAGTTGAAGAGCACGTTGCTGATACATTAATAGCCGCCAAATGTATATCTTCAAAGTATAAGGTTGAATTAGACGAACCTATAAAGCAAATTATTTCAGAAGCAGTATATTTTGAACAAACCAATTCAGGAAAATCTGCAAAAATTTCTGCAGATGCATTCTTAATTGCTTTAAAAAGACTTATCGTAAGATATTTGTCAATTAATAGTGAAACCATTAAAGAAGATCTTCCCCTTTATGATTATATTGGAGACGATGATAATTCTCTTGGATGTTGGCCTGATTATATCTCTATGGATATTATAAAAAATAAATTCCCAACTGCTTTGTTAACTTCACATATATACAATATATACCAATTTGTTAAAGAGGTAAATATATACTTATTTTTTAGTTAATAAATACTGATATATTTAAAAAAAAAATAATCATTAATTATTATTTTAGAAAAAAAATCACAATTTTCATGAAAGTCAAACAACAAATAATGTGTGCATTTAGAGGTTTCTCTGTATATATTAGCAATTAAATATATTTTGATATTTATTTAATATTTGGATAGTTTAATACTTACTAGTAATTTTACTGGCCAATCAGAATTGAAAATATGTAAATTAATTTCAGAGGAATTTACAAATAAGTGCATAATTTTTAAAAAATATTACATATAGGGGCCCAAAATAACTGCGACGATATTCAAGCCTGTGGCTTGATCGTTATTAGCATAAGAAATGTAAGCATCGATAAATGTAGTTATTAAGTGCATAAAAAATGTAACTATCGGTTGTAAATTAGTAATTATAAATGAGAAAAGAATTTTTTTTATTAAAATTTTAATAAATTTCATTTCTTTGTATAAAATTACTTATTTTTATAACAAACCACTATGATGTCAAGTAAAGCATCAATTGGCATGACATTTACTAATATTGAAGATGTTCGTCGAGCTCTAGAGAGCCACTCTGTTGAAACTTCTTTGCCTTATAAATAATTGTGCTAGTTTAACATATGCGCGGATTTGTAGAATTGGGCCTCTAATGATCTGCAAAATATCACATGCTGATTGGGCGTAAATAAAAATCGTACCCCAAATCACATGTCAAATTTGTTGACTCACCTAAGTAGAATATTAAAACTTACGGCAAACCAATGAACCAACCTTGAAACCAATGAAAGTAATGAGAAAGAATATAACCTAGCAAAAGATAACAAAAGCCGTGTATAGCTTCTTTTGCTTAAATAGTTTATACTGTATATTTTTGTTTGCGCATTTTTAGACCTAGCTAACTTTAAATTATTCATATACATTTCGATTTAGGCAGTATATAAGTAAAGATCTAAGTGACCGAGTCTTATAGTTTTAATTTAGATAGTACTGGTACGTATGTATATGTATTTTTAAAGATCTTATAAGCCAAGTTTCAAATTTAGGTAGTATATATACATTCGTGTATTCCGGGATCTGGCTACTCTTTATTTTAAATATGTTAACACTTATTTGTATAATTTTAGGAATCTGGTAAACGAATAGTTAGTATATGAGTGGTATTTAAATTTTTGATTACAATTAGGGTTCTGTAAGTGCCAGGTATGGTGTTGAAAAAACATGTACCTGCGTGCTAGGCACTATGGTTTTTTAGCACCATGCCTGGCACTTGCAGAACCTTAATTACAATCCAATTTTAAATTCTTTAGCGTCTGCTAACAGGAAGGAACGTACCCGATCCAAAGTGAATCCCACACATGGCATGATCAATTAAAACTGAAATTATTTATATTAGTTTTAATTGATCACACCATGTGTAAGATTCACTTTGGATTGGGTACGTTTCCTCCTGTTGCATCTGCTTCATTCACATCAGCTATATTTGTTAGAAATAGTTGGATTTATATTTGTATAATCAATTGGTATTAATGTACAAGTTATCTTTTACTTTGTTTAGCTTCTATAATAAGAGATTATTCGCTATCTCGATTCTAATTAATAAAAAAAAAGTGTAAAATCAGAA
>CAJVQC010000594.1:0-12368 GCA_910592285.1 Racocetra persica | reverse complement strand
ATAGAGATATTTTCTATATAGTTATAAATAATTAGTAAAAATAAATTTGTAATTATACCAATTTTGTGACTATAGAAGAGGTGACTATAGAGAGGTTTGACTGTAATTTATTTATAATTTGTATTAAATTAGTTAATAGATAACTTTATACAGTATTTAACTAATAAAATAATTATTATTAATTAAAAAATAAAATATTTTAATAATCTATTTATATTCTATAATTCCTATTTTAATTAATTTTTTTTATTTAGATATTTGCTTCTTATTAATTATATATTTTTGTTAATTTATTTAATTGACCAATTTTTGAATTTTTTATTTAAGTTAATTTAATAGTAAATATAATAATTATTATTGTAGCTAGTACTAAAATTAGCTGATGCTAAAATTTAAACTTTAATTTAAAAATATAAACTTGCTAAAATTTATATATACTTTTTAATTATAAATTCTACTTTTAAATTTTAATACAACTTTAAAAAAAGTAAAAAAATACTAAAATTTTTTAAAAAATTTATAACAAAATAGGTTTAAATTTTAGTATATCAAACCTCTCTATAGTCACCTTCTCTAAAGTTACAAAATTGGCATAATTACAAATTTATTTTTATCAATTATTTATAATTATATAGAAAATACCTTTATATTAGTCACATCTCTTTACAATCACAGTTTTTTGTATTCTAAAAGTATAACTATAGAGAGGCTTGACTATATTAGCTACTTATTTAATTTAATATTAAATTATTATTTACTATTATTAATTTCTTATTTATATTAAATTTTATTGATATTGCTTTTTATTTAAATTTATTTAAATTTAATAGTCTAAATATTTGAAATAATTTATTATTTTTTATATATATTAATAGATATTTTATTTATTTTTTTTTTTTTGTAATTTGGCTGCCTGCTGTTATTTATTTGTAATTAAAACTATTTGACAAATTATAAGAATTTCTCTCTAGCTATATAATTCTCCAAACAATAGCTCACTAAATTTTCACCCAATATAGTCTGCCTTAGCAGTCATTGGCCTCAATCTGAGTTCGAAACTGCCTAAGAACTTTTTTTTCTTCAATCCTCAGCTAGCAACTGCAAGCTATAAGCATCAATATTGGCTTTTCTTATTAGTAGAAAAATACAAACACAAAATCAAAAAAGAGTAAAAAAGGGGGAATATACTCAACATCAAAACCAATCTACCTAAACCAAATAAATCCAAACAAGTTAACGAAACAAAAACAAAAACAAAGAAAAGAAAACAAAGATAGTACTATTAAGACTGTGCCAGACTAAAACATTATATAGTACTACTAAATGAACTAAATTAACTTCTATATTAGTCATTTATTTCTATATCTAGAATATAAAAACTTTATCAGAAAACTATCTATTCTTGAGTAAAGATCTAAGTTCAAAACTTCAAATCATGTAGCTTCATAAAACTTCTGCAATATATTCACATATTTCTAATTTAAGGACATGATTATATATTATTTATTACAAAGTAAACATGTACTTCTGTACATGACTTTTCTTTTTTAGTAGTGATCATTATTGTTAATCCTTTGATAGAGGTATGCTGTTTTTTCTACTTTTTGGTAAAATTTTGTGAAATGCAAAGAGTGGTGTATTGTAAAGGGTTTTAGTTAGCAGGTAGCTTTAAACTTCAATAGAGAGTGTGTTGAAAACTTGCTTACTATTCTTCTAGACCAACTATTCTTTAATTTCATCAGCAGAAGCTATGCTTCTATTAAAATTTTTTGTACAAAGATGCCACCTTCTGCTAGTTATCTTGTACAAAAACAATTTAACTTGTTTGCTGAATATACCAAGGAGTCCAGGAAAGACAAAAGAACCAGAAAACCCTTGATTTCTATAAAAACCATTATTTATATAGTTGTCTCTTCTACTTTTCTCTAACAAGTTTCTGTTTTCGTTAGTCAAAAGTTTGGTACAGGTGATTATCAGGGAGAGTTTTGAGATATTTTTATTTATATTTATCTAACATATAAATATTTACTATTTATTTTATTTTATTTATATTAATTATTTAAATATAGCTATTAGATAAAAATCTTTAAATAAACCTGTTTTAATTATTAGTATATTATTATTTAAAAATATTTTTATAATATGGGGGTGAGTCAATAAAAATCAAGCAAATTATTTTTATTGAATTTTTTTAAAACTTTATACATTAATAATTTAACCAAAACTTGATCAAATTTAATAAAAATTTTTTTAAATAAATTCTATAAGTTTGTAAAATTTATTTAAAAAATTTTTTATCAAATTTGATTAAGTTTTTATTGAGTTATTATTGTTTAAAGTTTAAAAAAAATTTACTTAGAAAAAATTTGCTTGATTTCTATTGACTCAACCCCATATTATAGTACTATAGTACTAGAATATTATAATTAATTAAAATTTAAGATTAGATATAATATATAGATTAGCTTCATATAACAAAAACAGTGACTTTTTTAAAAAATCAATTATATTACTTTTTAAACTCTAACAAAAAATTTTTTGCAAAATTTTATTTTAATTTTTGTTTAATCCTAATATCAAGATTTTGCTCTTCATAGAATAAATATAGTAGGTAACTAGATATAGTCTAAACACCAAATCTAGATATAATCTAATATGTGGTGAGAATGTAGTATACTCTAGTAGGTTTAGGTCATAGATAAAAAAATTGTCTAAGTTTGTATTTTTAAGTTAGATATATAGCCTTATAAGGCAAATACTTGAAATTATCTAAATAAAGATAAGAGGCAAAACCTCACCTTAACACCAAAAAAAAGATCTCACTCTTACTCTAATATTAAAAAAAACAAATCTTTACTTTAAACAAATTAATTTATATATGATTTAATAATTATATATAAGATAGTATTATAGAACTATAGTATTGCAAAAGTATTTTTTTATTATTTTACTAAAATTGTATAAATATAATAAATAACTTTAGAATTTAATAGTAGTAAAGATAGTAAAAAAGTTTTGTTTAGAAAATTTTATCTATCTAATATATATAATATATTTTACTAATTTTATAGTATTTGTTTATAGTAAATTATTAATTAATTAAAGGTATAATTTTTTATATAATAAAATCTAGAGTTATTTAATTTAGTGTATATATATTGTAATATACTCTAATTAACTAATTAAAATATAAAATCAGATATAATATTATATAATTAAAAAAATTTAAAACAAGAGTTTTTTTGCTAAAAATTACTTATAATCTAAAATTATATATATATAACTACTTTTTAAATTCTAGTAAAAAAATTTTTTGCAAGATTTTACTATAAGCCTATCTTTTATATTTATCTAAACTTTATTTAATACTAACTCTAATTATATAAAAAACTATTATTTTGGTTTTATATTATGGGTTGAGTCAATAAAAATCAAGCAAATTTTTTCTAAATAAATTCTTTTTAAACTTTAAACAATAATAACTCAACAAAAATTTAATCAAATTTAATAAAATTTTTTTTAAATAAATTTTACAAATTTATAGAATTTATTTAAAAAAAATTTATTAAATTTAATCAAGTTTTGGTTAAATTATTAATGTATAAAGTTTTAAAAAAATTCAATAAAAATAATTTGCTTAATTTCTATTGACTTACTCTTTTATGTCTGATTTTATAGAATATATTACAATATACTTATACAAAATATTAAATTCTAAAATCTATATTAGTTTAAAGCTAAAAATAGTTTTTGTATATTAGCAAAATATTATTTAACAAATACTAGATAAGCTATCTAAACTAGTAATTTGTATTAGCTAATTAAATAGAAGCTCTTTAATAAATTTAATATTTTATTATAACTAATGTTTTAATTTAAGACCAAAAAGATTGATACAAACTCTCTCTTGTACAGATTTATAAGAGAAAAAGTAAAAATAGAAAATACAATAACTACTCAATACAAGTTTATAAACTACCTAAAATGAGATCTAACAAGAGTATTAGCTTTTGTATTAAAGAAAAGAAAATATATTTCTCTGAGAATATAGAAAACTTGCAACAAAAAATTAAAAATACAAAACTTTTTCTTGAATAAATAAAAAAAAATAAATAGCACATTTAAACAACAACAAAGAGAAGAAACTACTGCAAATGTAGTTATTTTAATACAAGTAGTTAAACAATTATAAAAAATACTAGTTGGAAGGAACTAGTCTTATTAAAAAAAGGAAGCCAAAGCTCAACCTCTACAAATATATTAATATATAAAAACGAAAAACAACAAAACAATAAAACAAGTCATATTACAGAACATATACAAGATCATATAATTATAGATCAAAAACAACTAATAACAAAATATACTAATAGTTACAATATTCTTAGAAAATAATTCATATATTAGAAGCTTAATTTTAAAAGAAAAAGCTAAAGAAAATACTAGTAAATCAAGAAATACAACTAACAAAAAGTAGTCAAGCTTATTTGCAAAACTAAAAATAGGCCAATTGATTTATATAGCCTTCTCTTCTAGAGAACAAATAAGAACCAAGAATAAAAATATACTAATTATTAAAATACAAGATATTTAAAGCTTCTTAATGAAATAATAATCTCACTTTATAAAAGTATCAAACAAGATATTATAGTAGTGAATCAATACTTCAAAAAAAGCAACTATATATATTTAAAAATTATCTTTACTAACAAAAACACTCTTGGCTATTATATAGCCAAGAGTATTAATATTTTTAACAAATCATACTTTGAATATATTTCAATAGACTTATGCAAGTCTTTTTTCTTAGTTAAGCTCAAAAATATTTTACTAGAAGACAAAGAAGAAATAACAATGCTAATCAAAAATATGTTTCAAGATTTTGGCAAAATAGTTTCAATTAAACTACTAGTAATTAAGAGAATACTATATTTAACTGATTAATAGATTATTATTTTTAATACAACTAAAAATGTAGATTTAAAAAAAAACAAATCTTCTACTTTACTCATCTCAGAGACAACAAAATTATAACTGAATAAAAGTTAACTTCTAAAGTTTGCTACTTCTGTGGCCAGAAAGAGTATATAAAAAGAATACTCTTAGTTTAAAGAGTTAATTGTATTAAGACAACATTATCAAGAGTTCAAAAAAACCTTCAAGACAAGAAACAGAGACTATTTTAGCAAAATAGCTCAAAAAGTAGAAAGTCTCCAAAAACTGATAAAAAAAGAAAAACTAAAAAAAGAAGTAATGAGTATAAAAATACTAGATAAGCAAGAAATGAAGAATATCTTTTCTAGTATAGTCGATAAATTTGATGACTTTTAAAAAGAAGCTAAACAAGCAACCACTTTTCAAAAACAGAACTTATAATAAGAGATGAGCTCTTATTAGATGATCTATCTTTTAAAGATGATAACAAAGAGAATAATCCTTTTTGAGAAAATGTATTGTTAGCAATTTTAATAGAAGAAGACTTTATAACAGTATTCTACAAAAGAAAAAAGAACAACAAATCAAAAATATATATAAGCAAGCAACAGTAAAACAAACTCTATACAAGAAAGAATAAACAGAGAAGTATTTTCAAAAAGCTTAATAAGAGCATATTTATTCCTATAATATTTAATAACTAAAGCAATAATTAAAATTACTATTTTAAATATAAAAGGACTTAATAATCAGAAAAAAAAAAAAAAAAACAATAATACTTCTAAAATCTTATAACTTAAATCTAATACTATTACAAGAAATGAACCTAAATAATTAGACAATACAAACTTTTATTAAAAAGCAATAGATATATGAATCAATCTGAATAAACAAAACTGCTATATTAGCAAGAAGAAAAGACATAAAATTTTAAAATACTGAGATTCTATGTAAAAAAAAATAACCTTTACAAGCTTTATATATAAAGATTGATTTTTCTCAATTACAAATTTATTTCTTAAACTATCTAGTATACAAATTTGGATGCCAAAATATTTTTTGACCTATTTTTGCCTAATTACTCTAAATTTTGTTAAGCTTTTTCCCTATTTTCTAAGCTAAATTAAAAGTATGCCACAAGTTGGTTATTACATAATTCCTATTTCATGAAATTTCTTCAATAGTAGTTAAAAATTAGTTTTTTAATATTGATCATAATAGGACTTAAATATTTAAATTTAATACTAAAAAAGGAATCTGCATGTGATACTAATAAAAATTTTTATAGTTGTTATATATAGATACCTTTTATAATATAATATTAAAGTTAATCAAAAATTCTTTATAACCAACTTTATATAATCAATTTTGTAAAGTAATATTAAAAGATAAGATGACTCAAAAGTATAGATAAAATGGTATACTTTTTAGCTATTATATGAATTTGTATTTCTGTTTAGACTACATAAAATGATCTATACTATAACTATAGAATGCATTATATAATTTAAATCTTTAGAAATTACTATAACTTATTAAATTAAAAATTTTATTAAAAATTTTTTTTTAAAGTTTAATTTTTGTCTAAAACTTTTAGCATACAAATTTGAATGCTAAACCTGATAGTTTAAGAGATATGCTTCTTTAAACATAAAAGATAGAATAGTTTTTTTTAACAAGTAGTTTCTACAAACAAAAAAAATACTTTCAATATTCTGGCAAAAGATTTAATACAAATCTAAATCTGGTTATAGACAAAATAAGCCAAGCTATACTCCAAAATGACAATATCTAAACTTAACTCAAAAACTTGTAAAGAACTATATAGACTTTGCTTTATATATAGAACAAAAACCTTTTCTTATATTTTATCAAAAGGTTCAAAATAACTAAACAATAGCAACTAGACTCAACTATATTTTCATAAACAAGAGCTATAAATATCTTATAGCATTAACAAAGTTGCTTTTTGGCAACTTGAACGATTTATTAATCAAATATACTCTTACTGAAAAACAAAAGATTAATTAATCCTCTAACTAGAGGTTTGACAAGAGTTTATTTAAAAATGAACTCTTTAAAAAAAAATAATAGAGAAAATTAGATCTTTTAAAGATATATCAGAGTAAAACTTACAAAAACTAAGAATTTAGTCAATTATAAAGCCTTTAAGAAGCCAAAAGCTTCAGAAAACAAGATCTTAAAGATTAACAAAAAACTTACAAAGTTTTAAAAACAAATCACAAAAGATCTAACTAAGTCTTTTTTTATACTTTGTATACTAGTATCTCAACTTCTGCATATAGAAAGAACTGGTATTTTTTAGCAAATAGATAGCAAATTTACTTAAAAGCAAAGTAAATTAAACAAGAAAAGAAGTTTACAAAGTATTTCTTTTCTTACTACAAATCTTGATATACAAACTTAGTTCTTTCAATAGTTAAAGAGTTCAACAATACAAACAAGAGCAAAAAAGAAAACACTCTGAAGTTTATTAAAAAATAATATAAAAATCTATAAAAAAAAAACAGATCAAATACAATTAACAAATTAACCAGCAATCTTGTACAAGTCACAAAAGAACTAAACACAGATTTGGTCAAATCTATTATCTAGAAGAAAATTAGCCAAACAATAAAGCAGCTTTTAAATAACAAATCACTAGAAATTAATAGCCTTATATATAAGTTTTATACATTTACAAAAGAACAGATAGTTTCAGTTTTTGAAAAATTTTTTAATCAAGTACTAATAGCAAAAATACTCTTAGTATTTTGATACAAAAATATAATAATTATAATACTTAATAAATCAGCAAACTTAAACAATTTAAATAATTGAAGACCAATTTCACTAGTCAACTGTGATATCAAAATTTTCATAAAAATTTTGGCCACCAGACTAAATAAGTTTGCAAATCTATAATTTTAGACTATTAACAGAGCTTTGTTACAAAGAGATCAATAGTGAATACAGTATTGAATATCTTCACAACTATAAGAAATTAAAAGAATATTACTAAATAATATTGAATACTTTTGTTAATTAAAAAAAGCATTTTACAGTATAGACAATACATACTTGCAAACAGTTCTAAAAAGGATGAACTTTGATATAAGATTTAGAAAAATAATTAAAAATCTGTTTTCAAATCAAGAAGCATATATTATAAACTCAGCAGATATTTTAAGTTCCTTTAAAATAAAAAGAGAAGTCTGTCAAGAGGATTCACTATCTTCTCTTCTCTATATTATAGTCTTTAAACTACTATTAAAAGTGATAAAAAATAAAATTTAGGGAATACCAGTTCAAAGACACTATTTTAAAACAGTTGTATATGCAGATAACTTAACAATAGAAATATAATTACCTTCAGATTAGAACTAAATACTAGATTTATTTTATATATATAAAAGTGCCTCTAATGCCAAAATTAATAAAAACAAAACAAAGCTAGTACTACTTATAGCTAAAGCTAGAAGAGTAAAGCTTACAAAAAAAATTAATTCACAAAAGTAGAAGAGTAAAAAGCAATTACAATACTAGGCTATAAAATCTATTCAAATAGTATACTCAAAAAAGACTTTTGAACTTCAGTTACTATAAAAATCAAAAGTTTTACAAACAAATTCTCTTAAAAACTACTTAGAAAAAAATTTTAGCAGCAAACTTTCTTATACTTATATATATATAGTATGCAGTATATCTACTATCTCCAAACAGAAAGCAAATAGCAAAAATTAGCAAATTAATTACTATATAGATTAAAAACAACTTTAGAATACTTTCTAGATACTCAACTTTTCAGCTATCTTATGATATAGAGGTCTTTAAACCCCAATAGTTAGCAATATATTTAATACAAAAATGCTAACTATATAAACAAGGCTAATAACTAGTAATTGCTTATAAGCAAAAATCAAATAAAATAGAATTTTTTTCTCTTTAAAATATAAAAGAGATATTATAGTATTACAAACTTTAACATCAACTCCAATCAGATCTAAAGTCTAGCTAACAGAAAGAAACTATACTTGATAGCATAAAAAAAAATTCAAGAAAAAATTATAGCAAAACATAAATAGTCTTAGGAGATAGAAGATCTAATAGTTGATAAAAAACAAAATATAGATCTTTTAGTAATGAATTTAATAGAAATCTTAAGAAAATGAACAATTGCTCTAACAACACTATACTTTTAACAAAAATCAAGATAGACTAGTTATTTACAAAAGTAATTAATAATAAGAAAAGAATATAATATAGTGAATATACTATAATGCTTACTAGGATACCAGTTACAATATATATTTGTAACCGAGTCAGAAGATTGCTTTTGGTATCTAGATGAACTCGAAATAATAAAACACTTTGCACTTGAGTATAATATAAGTAAAAGTATATGGAATAAAGCCTATAAACTTTTAAATATTAAAAAAATAACAATTTTATTTTCAATTAAAGAAATTATCATAGTAAAAAACTTTAAAATAAAAAAAAATAAAAAGTATTATAAAGTAGCTCTTTGGATTTATACAAATATAATTTATAAAATCTGGTGCTAGTTTATACTATATAAGTAGAAAAACTCAGCAATACCAGAAACAATAATATCTATATATATTAGAAACTATATTTTTAAAAAATAAAAATAATAGCTTTCAATTTAAATAATAATTCACTAATAAACTCTATTTGTAAATATCTATAATATATATAAATATAAACTAAATTTATAAATAAAAAAGTACCATATACACCTGAAGATGGTTACATCATTGGTATAAAAAAAATTTAAAACCAATTATTATAAATATATCTATAGTAGTTTTGTATTTATTATAAAATAAATATATCTAATTTGACACAGTTTCTAATTTGATACATAATGATATCTTGTGAACTATTAATCAGAATTATATAATTCTAGTACTATTTAATTTATCTTATAGAGACAAATCAAACAGTATTAAAATCTTGTAATTCTGATTGATAGTTCTTAAAATATTCTATTTAACCAAAATAGCCCAAGGTAGATATATCTAATTTAATACAGACAAATATTTATGATAAATATCATATAGTATATTAGAATTACAAGATTTGGTATTATTTGATTTATCTCAATAAAACAAATCAAATAGTATTAAAATTTTGTGATTCTAATCGATACACTATATAATATTTATCATAAATATTTATTTGTATTAAATTAGACACTATATCAAATTAAAAAAATATTTTTAAACAATTTTTAATAAATGATATTTTATTATTTAGTAATTAAAATTGGATGATTTTGATACTATTTGATTCATTTTGATGAAATGAATCAAATAATATTAAAATCAACCAGTATTAATCAATATATTATGTAATATTTATCAAAAATATTATTTGTATCAAATTAGATATATCTATCTTATATTTTTATTATATTTTTATTATATTTTTATTATATTTTTATTATATTTTTTAAAATTTTTTAAGTTTTATAAGTTTTGTATATAAAATTTTTAATATTAATTTTTTTATATTTAAGTTAATATTAAGATTAGAATTAAGATTTGAGAAGAGTTTTTAAGGATATAGATATTTTTATTTAAAACATCTCATATCAATTAATTAGCTAATTTTTGAGATAATATATATAGATATAAAATACTATAGATATATTTTAGTAAAATTCTTTAAAACTATCTCTATTATTAAATTTATAAATATTTACAAATAGTTAGGGCTGTGACAGATATTATATAATATCTTGGGGGTAGGAGATAAAACCAAAGTCTTATATTACATATATATAATATATATAATTATATATATCATGTAATATTGGCAAAAATAAATATAATACAAATCTGCAAAGATCTGTAATCTTAGCAAATTTTATGATATCTTATGATTCAGTAATTTAAACTTGATGATTTTGGTACCATTCAATTTGTCTCAATGAGACAGATCGAATGGTACCAAAATCATCAAGTTTTGACTACTAGATCATGAGATAATTATATTTAAATAATTGTCGCAGCTGATGCTAAAAACGGCTGATGCTGAAATTCAGATCTATTTTAATATGAATTTTTAAAAATTTTTTGGGCTGTTTTTTCCCCACTTTTTTTTTATAGTTGAATTAGTGTTTAGGGTTAGAATTGATAATTAACAAGTATATGTAGATTTTAGCAAAGCATATATTTTTAAATCGAGACCCCAAATTTCAGCATCAGCCGTTTTCAGCATCAGCTGCGATAATAATTTTTATAAATATCTAAATAACTTGTTAACCAGTAGTTCAAATTTAATGATTTTGGTACTATTCGATTCCTCTCGATGAGACAATTCGAATGGTACCAAAATTGTTAAAATTAAATCACTGGTTTGCAAGATATTTACAAAAATGGTTTGCGATGCAGTTCTTTACAGAACTAAATTTCTTTGTAAATATTGTATGTCAGATTAATTCTTGTCTCAGATATCGATCAGCCTAAATTAGGATTAGAGTTGGGGTAAGGATTAGGTTGTAGTTTAGACCAATTAATATTGATCAGTTAATGCTGGCCAAATAATCAACACCTGAGGTGCCTCAGTTATTACCTGAGGCAAAAATCGATCTGAGGTACAATATAAATATATAAAACTGCGCTGCAAAATATTTTTGTGAATATCTCACAAACTAGTGATTTAATTTTAACGATTTTGGTACCATTTGAATCATCTTATTGAGAGGAATTGAATAGTACCAAAATCGTTAAATTTGGATACTGGTTGACAAGTTATTTAGATATTTATAAAAATCATTTAAATATAATTATTTTATGATCCAGTGGTCAAAACTTGATGATTTTGATACTATTTGATTCGTCTCATTGAGACAGATCAAATGGTACTAAAATCACTGAGTTTTAATTACTAAATCACAAGATTCATAAAATTTGTTAAGGGCAGTATCATTTATCACCTGATTTTTTTTTATCAGGGGCTTACCCCTTCCCCCTTCTTACTATATATCTTGATCAGGTCTTTATATATAATTTTAAATTTTTTACCCTCCCCCTAAAAAATCACCTTATTTTTGTCATGTCTCTAAGGTAATATAGTCAGACCTCCCTAAATGCAATGCGACGGGACCATATTTAAAAATTTAGTCAAATATGCACTTAGAGAGGTATTGCATTTAGGGAGGTAAAAATCTATAGATATAATATTAGTTAGATCCAAGAGAAGACATGTATTTAGGAGGTGTTTTATAGGATATGCACTTAGGAGGTAGCATTTAGGGGTCTGACTGTATATTTTTACAGATCTGTATTATATTTATTTTGTCAACCAACCAGAGTCATCATCTTACGCAGAGGAGAGAGTATCTTTATAGTAAATAGATATTATGTAATATCTGTCACAGCCCTTATAAGCTTTTTAAGCTAAAC
>CAJVQC010000593.1:0-12374 GCA_910592285.1 Racocetra persica | reverse complement strand
AATATATATTTATTAAGAGATATAAGATAGGCTATTTTTAGATTTCTATTCTTAAAGAATCTTTAATATTACAAGAAAAATTTTAAAAAAAAAGAAAGTCTGTGTCTATTTTAAATAATAAGCAAGTTTAATATTAAGGGCAGTGACAGATATTATGTAATATTCTAGAAGAAGATACCTGAAGATAATATTATATATATATAATTATATATATATATATTATATATGATCATATATGATGTGGGAAGGAAAAGAGTAACCTTCTTGATAAAATGATATTACGTAATATATATCATAGCCCTAACTTGAGAAAATTTATATTCTTTTTATATTTTTAAAGCTAATTACTAATTGTTGTAGCTAAATATAGTTTATTTAGTGCTAAGTATAAAGTATAATTGCTAATTATTAAGTATTAAGTACTAATTGTTTATTACTAATTATTAAGTATTAAGTATTAAATATAATATAGTCAACTTCCTCTAAGTACATATTCTTTAAGTGTATATTCTATATAAATGCACGCCTTTTCTTGATCCCAACTATACATACTACCGAAATAGATTTTCAAAAAACCCTATTTTGTCTTCATTAGAGCAATTTAGAAATTTTTATATGCAAAAGCAAATTTAATTTAGGTAGTTATATTCCTTATAATTTCATTTCTTTAAAAAAAGTATCAAAAAATTTCATCTTTTAAGTAAAATAGATCAAAAACAATTTCGTCTTCAAATTTTAATTTTGTATCTCAAAACCTAAAATAATTTCGTTAGTATGTATAGTCCCAACTAATATTATATCTATAGATTTTTATCTTTTTAAAGTGCACGTTTGGCAAAATTTTTGTATATAGTTCTGTCGTATTGCATTTAAAGAGAGTTGACTATATATGTTTTTTTTTTATATATTAGCAGTTTTATTAATATTTTTAGAGAATTGTTATTTTTACTATAGCAAATTGTTATTTCTACCATGGTTATACAAGAATTTTTATTTTTAGTATTTAGTGTATTTAGTATAAAAAATATATTAAGTTAATATAAAAAAATATTTTTTTTAAAATTAAAGAAGTTTTTATTAAGTTAGAGTCTATTAGACTTCTAAGTAAAGTTGTAGAAGAGATTTTTCTAGTTCTAATAGTGGTTAGATCATCAAAACTGGTCTAGTAGATTCTAAGATATTTGGGATTAACATATCAGCTGATTTTTGAACTTTATAAGTAGAATGTATTTTTTAAAAACTTCAAAGCTAAATAACTTCTAATCTACTGATCCGTTTTAAATGATTTTACTACCAAAATGTTTATCTCTTTGAGATAATTCCAACAAGCCCAAAATTATTAAAATCTAATCACAGAATTGTGAGATAATATGCTGTCAAATAGTAACGCATTTAGAAGATGGGTTTCATTGGTTTGACCTATGTCTAACCAATGAAATCTATTCTCTAGGTGCGTCACTATTTGATAGCATATTATCTCACGATCTTGTAATTGGATTTTAATAATTTTGGACTCATTGGAATCATCTCAAAGAGATGAACATTTTGGTAGTAAAATTATTTAAAACGGACTAGTAGATCAGAAGTTATTTAGCTTTGAAGTTTTTAAAAAATATATTCTATTTATAAATTTCAAAAATTGGCCGATATGAAGGTGTGAATATAGAGATTTGCAAATTAGTAGTTATACAAAGTATTATAGTCTTTATTACTTTGTGTAACTATTAATTTGCAGATCTTTATATTCACGCCTTTAACCCCAAATATCTTGAGATCCACCAGGCTAATTTTGATGATCTAACTATTAGAACCAGAAAAATCTTCTCTATAACTTTACTTAGAAGCCCAACAGATCCTAACTTAATAAAAACTTTTTTAATTTTAAAAAAATTAATTTTTTAAATTTAATTGATTATTAAAAATAGAATTTTTTATATTGTTTCATGTAACCTATAGTAAAAATAACAATTTGCTATAGTGAAAATAACAATTTCCTATTTTTATTAAATAAAAACAAATATACAAGTATATTCTAACTATCTAAGTTGTAAATCTGATATCATTTAGCTTCTTCTATAGATATTTAAGTGTAGTCTGCTTCATCAATTAAAGCTATTGCCTGTACTAAAAAGCTGCACCAAGCTAGCTAGTGAAACTATAAAAAGATAGTTTTGGTTTAAAAGAATTTTTAACTATATTTAATTAGCAATTTTTTTTATTTAATTTATCCTTCTTTTGAAAACAATAATCTAATTCTAATTCTATATTAATAGCTAATTCTATTTTGTCTTTTATTAAAGAATTATTATCAAAATTCTTTTAATTGGTGATTTGCCAGTCACCTGGTGCATGATCATAGTGTAATATGATACAAATTACTATGTAAATCATATATACCCTGAATGTGGCGTTTATCCAAGAAAAACTTTTTTCTTACTAAATTAATCACTTTTCTCAATTAAGCAAAAATTGTAGAGCTCGTCGAGATGCATTTAATAGCAGTAAGAACATCAAAATCGGCCTAGTAGTCATCGAGATATCGCTAAAAAACGATTGCTAACTATGTAAAATTTTTATGTAAACAATAGTTTGTTTATATAGAATTTTACATAGTCAGCAAATCGTTTTTTAGCGATATTTTGATGACTACTAGGCTGATTTTGATGTTCTTATTGTCATTAGATGCGCCTCGACGAGCTCTACAATTTTCGTTTAATCAAGAAGAATAATTAACTTAGTAATAAAAAAGTTTTCCTTGGGCGAATGCTACATTCAGAATATATGTGATTTATATAGTAATTTGCATCACGTTACACTATTATCATGCACCAGATAACTGGCGAATCACCAATTAATTATACTTGTATTTCTGTTTTCTTTTTTTTAAATTTATTCTGTTCTTTCTGATTAGAGATCCAGCTTTTAGAAGTCTTTTCATATTCTTTTCTTTATATTTTTTCTTTTGTTTTATAGTTCAGAATTTTTTTTTCTAAGAAGCTTGTTCTTAAGGTCTTTTCTAAAAATATTCTTCTATAGGTTTTCTCTTCTTCTAACTGTCTTAGGCTTTCTTTTAGTTATTTTGTCTCTTAATCTTAATTAGTCTATTTAGATCTTCTTTCTTTCTTGTTCTGGATTTAAGCAAGAATCCTGGACATATAGTACAAGTAAAGTAAATAGCACAGAGGTTATTAGCATACCAGAGTGCAGTGATATACGTTTTAACTGTCCAAAGGCTTTTTTGGTACTGTCTAACATCTAAATGTTCAAGTATTCAAAAGTGTCCAGAGCATATCTAAGCTTTAATAATTAATAAATTTGTTTAAAATATATATAACTATATATTTTTTAGATGCTGAACATATTTTATTTAGAAAGTAATATAGATTATCTTAATAAAATTTTGAGTAATTTCAATTTATTTAATTGTCTAAAATTGTCTAAAGTGTCCAAACTCACTGTCTACAACTGTCCCGTAACAATATTAAGAATAATATATCTATGGTGGCATGCTATAGGTATGTCTAATTCTCAGATTGTCTATAGGTATACTATTTATATATATTCTGAAAGGTTCTGAATAAAAAATAAAATAATGTAAAAAATTGCAGCAATGCTTTATAGTATTCCAAAAGATTATTTTATAGTAGATGATAACTGATTAATCTTAATTAAATATATTATCACATAGTTGAATAGCATATCAGAGTGACATCCTAGCATGAACTTTAGCAGTTGGCATGCCATATGCTACACAATATTTTTTAGCTATACCATTTACCCTAAGTACAAGAGTCATATATTATATGTTTTAGCAAAAACATTCAAAATTTAGAAATTAAAAAATCAGTTTTTTACAATTATTTTAGTGTCTAGTGGTCCAATTTGGATGAACTTTTTTTTAAATGAAAGCTCTTATTAAGGTGCATCTAACAAAAAAGTTCATTCAATTCTGATCACTGGATCAAAAGTTATTTAAGAAAATATAGTTTTTTAATTTTTAGCAAATTAAGTTAAATTTGGCCAAAACTCAATTAGGGACGTGACAAAAATCAGATGATTTTTTAGAAAGGGAGGGGTAAAAAAAGTTAAAATTATATATAAGAACCTAATTTTTTTTATATTAAGAGGGGGGAGAGGGGTAAGCCTCTGATAAAAAATAATCAGGTGATAAATAATACTGCCCTTATGATCTATATTAGAGATGTCCAGAGTCCTTTTGAGTATTTTTTTTTTTTTTTTTTTTTTTTAAATCTAGTTTTCTTTCTAGAAACTTTTCTTATATTTTAATAAAGACTTTTTGATTTCCAAATAATTTTACTAGAATCTTTTCTATTATTTCTAATATTATATATATTTTTTTTTTTAATTTTCTTGCTACTATATCTTAAATCAAATTTGTATCAATATTCTATTAGAATCTCAACCAATATATTAATTTTACAAGCAAATCTTTTCTCTTTTTTTTTTAATATCTGTTATTGATCTATGAGTCTTTAATGCTTGCTAATATATTATTTCTATCATCTTTTTTGTTAAAATTATTAATAAAATCTTTGAACTTGATTCTTTTCAAATCTTGTTTAGAGTTTTTGTTTCTATAAAGTCTACAGTATCTTGCTTCTTAATTCTTTTTTTTTTCTTTGGTTTTTTTATTTTCTTTATGCTAGTTTAGTGATAGTACTTGATTGAAAAATGCTATCTGATTATCTGACGGGTATATCTGGCAGATTATCTAGTGATCAACAGATTTATCCGAGTATAAAATCTTACCCAATATACTTGAAAAAGGTTAATACTTTTACTTTACTAGATAGCTGCATGATGTTACAAAAACAGAAAATCTAAAAAAAAAAATAGCTAAAATATAAGAATTTGTGTCTAACTGATTATTTTATCTTCAAATAATTATGATATGTTTATTTATGCTAATTTTTATCAATATGTGATATATCTATCAAGTAATTATCTAAAAAAAATTTAATATTTAATCAAAATATAAAGACCTCAAAAATTATTCAAGTCAAAACCTGACTTGTTAAATCTACAAATTTCAGCACTATTCATCTTAATATTATTAACACAGCTAAATAACTCTTTTATATTGTTAACTATTTTAAGCAAAAAAAATTTCAAATTTTTTAAGTCATTAATACTAAAATCACAATATTTATATTAAAATCTGTTGATGTAATTTTGGTGTAGTCATATTTATATAAAAATTGTACTAGGTTATCAATAATATATAAAATATAAAACTATCAATCTTTTTTTTGAATATTATCACTACTTTAATACTGCTCTAACAAAATAAATTAAAATTTTGAATATATTTCTAATAATGTAGATCATTTTTGATTGTTTGATCAATAAGTTTTATATGAGCATCTTATATTAAATCTAAAGATATACAAATTTAGTATGAATACCATGTAATTTTTTTAAATATATAAACCTGAGTTTATCTAAGACTATTGTTTCTAGCTTCATATTGATAACAACTTCTGACATAAAGATTAATCATTCTATTAGTATTCCAATTTTAATAATTATATTATTCGGAAAAAAATACAGATTTTGTAAGTCTATTCACTAAAACGCACTAATTTCAGAATTTAAACTAGATAATGGATTAGTACATATTTATTATACCTGCAAATTATTCTTGTACTTGTTAAGTTACTAATAGGTTTAAACTCAGTATAGTTTTATAATATCTTACAATTTAACTAATTCAAAAATTAATTAAAGTTCTTAAAATCATGGTTATAATACCTGAATAAGTAGAATGCCTTTCAAGAAAGCTTTAGAAATTAAAATACTTTAGCTTCATAAAATTTAGTCTATTAGTTTAGATTAATAAAAAAAATATTCAACCACCTGACTATATATACTACCAAAATAGGTTTTCAAAAAAACCTTATTTCATCTCTATTAGAGCAAATTAGAATTTTTTATATACAAGAGCAAATCTAATTTAAGTAGTTATGTTCCTTATGATTTTGTTTCTTCAAAAAAAATATTAAAAAATTTCATCTTTTAAGTAAAATAGATCAAAAACAATTTCGTCTTCAAATTTTAATTTTGGGTTTTAGATCCCAAAATAATTTCGTCGGCATGTATACGCCTGACCGAAATTTCCCAAGTAATAAAAATAATAACATTACACTTGTAAACTATATTAATCTACATCAATATGAGAAGAAAAATCTGAACTTTGATCGTATTAGTATAATTTGTATAAAAAACTAAATTAGTGTTAGCTTATCTCTAAATAACCAATTAAAATATTAATTAAATCAATTCAAAAAATTGAATATAAACAAATTAAATGATTATTAGCTTATCTTTGAATAATTCAATTAAACAACATACAGGTTTTCTTTTATCGAAGCACTACTTTATTTTGGTTGATCGCTTAATCTTTTTAGACTACATATAACTTTTAAGAAAAATATAGTATTTTAAAAATAACTTTTTGTAAAATATATTGAAGTATTAAGTTTATTATTAATTTATTTATATTTACTTAGCTTGGATAGCCTATATGAATATTTAAACTTTTGTTACCCAAAGAATATCTGGGTATGTTTACCTAGGTATTATCCGATATGCTTATCCAGATAGCTAAGTTTACAATCTGGATATCTAATTATTCACAGATAACCCAGATAATATCTAACTCAGGTAGTACTATACTAGTTTGCTATAGCAGCTTTAATAGATTCTTTAAATTATTGAACTAATGTCTTTAAAGTTGATTTATTATAGTTTTCAGAACTATTTTATTATATTGTTTTTGTTAATTTTTCTTTGTTCTTGAAGTCTTTTGCTTTAACCTGTTTTTAATTTTAACTTTATTTTAGCAGCTTGTTTTTTTTATTATCTAATATCTATCTTATTTTATCAGCTATATCTAATTTAACTTTAATATCATTTATTTCTGTATATGGAGCTCTATAGCAAAAGATGATAATAGGCCAAAAAAAGTTTTTTTGCAAAAACTTCATTTTTGCAAAAATTAGATCATTTAGAACACAATATCAAAAAACTATTAAAAAAAAATTTTTTGCCTATCACTACTTTTGATATGAGGCCTCTTATATATAATATATCTAACTAGATTTTTCTTTTTTGTATTACTATAAGATAATCATAATTGTTTCTTTTTCTAAATGCAAGTTTTGTGTACTCAAGTTCTTCTTTTTATAAAATTTTTCTATTTATGTCTTAGCTTCTTCTTTTGTAATAATTTTTTTCTAGCATATTCTGCTAATCTTTGTTTTATATAAATTGCTACTCCTTCATTAGTCTTTGTTGTTGTTGTTTGTTTGTTGTATTTGTCTGTTTATATAGTTTTCTGTTTGTGCTATTGACTTCTTCTAGTCTCTTAAGCTCTTTTTTATTAATTATTATCAAATATTGTATATGACTTGCTGTTTTTTTGTTGTTGTTAGTTGTTGTTTGTTGTTTTTGTTTATCTATTTTGTTCTCTTCAGCTATATTAAACTCAACTATAATACTATGCATTTCTTCTTGTATAATAAATATAGCTAGGTTTTTTCTATTTGTATTACTACTTTACAGTTATAATTATTTTTTTTCTAAGTTCTATATAGTTAATTTTATATTATTTGTACTACTATAGTTCTTTCTAGAAAACTTTTATTTTGTCTCTGCTTTTTCTTTTATAATAAGTTTTTTTTAAAATATTTTGTTAAATTTTGCTTCACATAACTTGTTATTTTTCTGTTGTTGTTAATTATTATTGTTTGTTGTGATTGTTTATTATCTTTGTTTATCTTTATTATATAGTTTTTGGCATATTTTTTTTGTTTATTCTTTATTACATGTTGTGATTTTTGTATTACCAAAATAGATTTGCATTACAAGATCAAGATTAATTCTCTAAAAATTTGCAAAACACAATAAAATATTTATGATTTTTCATATTTCTTTCTATTTCTTTGTCACTTTTTCTCTTTTTACTCAAGTCTTTTAAGAAATAAGTATTTTTTGCAATCTTCTTTCTTTTTCTTTAAAGCTCTAAGTTTGGTTTTTTGGTAGTCTTTGTATGTTTTTTATAATTTATTTTTTGTAAATTTATATTTTGATGATTAACAAAAAGATTTTTTGTTTTTGAATATATGTCTTTTAAATTCTACTTTAATAATAACTAAATAATAAAATAATAACTAATAACTAATAATTATACAATATCGAAATAATAAACTAATAAAATAATAAACTGTTTCATAATATTTCTATTCTTTTATAAAAAATTTGTTTTGTGAATTCTTAATTAAAGACTAATACTTTTTATCAGTAAACTTGATAATATAAATAACAATAAAGTATCAGGTCTGATATAACAATTCTTTAGATTAAATGCTAAAAATTTGTTGAAGATAAGAAATATTTTGAGTTTTTCAAAAGTCTTGTGAAGCTTGAATAGATTCACAAATTTGTTATTATTTATTAGGTTGCTTCTAAATTAGAATTTTCAGTACAGATAAGCTTTAATAATCTTTATCTGTTTAGATTAAATTTGTTTTTTATTCTCTAATTGTCAAAAAATTTTAATTAATTGGTCTTTCCAAATTCTACTAATAAAAGGGTTAGAATAGTTATACGATTGAGAAGTTAAAGGTTAAATTAGTTTGTTTCAAATTTTTTGATATATTTCTGTTTCTGATTCTATTTCAGAAAAGTATTATCTAGAGTTAGATTTACTTCTAGTACTATATCATATAGAAAATTATTTGAAATTAAGCTTTTTTTAGTTAAAATATTATCTAAAAAAGCTTCTATATTAATAAAGTCAGATAGAATGCTTACTGCAATATTTACTAAAAAGATAATATTATTAATATCATTAGAATCATTAGAGTTTCACAAAAAAATATTCGAAAAACAAAATTTAAAATTATTTTAGATAGCAGAGTTCTGTTTCTAAATAGTAAAAGAGTATTGAAAGACTTGGATAGTTATAGATTGCAAAGTGTTGTTATATATATTTAATTATATATAAATTAGTGAATTTTTGAATAAAAGATTTTTAAAGTTGTATAATTGTCTGTTTTATAAAATTTTGGTTTTGTTTCTTTCTGTTTAATAAAATTTTTTAAAAATTAAAAAATTTTAATCACAATAATTGGTTCCCATATTTGTTTTTTATAATATTTTGCTAGTTGATCACTATTATAATATTTCTGTAAAATGTTTTTATTTTTTGTTTTAGTAATTCTTTCTTTATTATTTAAATTAATAAAAGAATACTCTTATAAAGACTAATCTATATAGTAAACTTTTTTATATCTGTACTAATAAAAAGTTACTTAGCTATTTAAACAAAAATTTAAAAATAGATTTAGCAAAGAGAACTCAGGTGTAACCTGTCTAAGTGGTTCAAATTTATCTTATCTGAGATTCTCAACTTACTAAAAATTTATACCCCAAAAGTCTATAGTAGATGCTATCAATCTTGTTAGAATCACTGCTCTATATAACATATTACTAATCTGAAGAAACATTTTTAACAAAAAATTCAAAGAGCAAAATAGGGTAAGGAGAAATATAAAAAAGAAAATAATTTAAAAAGAAAAATATATAAGAAAACAAATATATTAAAAAGAAATCAAAAATATAATATAAGACTAAAAGCTAAAAAACCTAATTAATAAATTGGTACCTGCTAACTAGAATACTTATCTACATGATTGTAGTAATTATATAAAACTTAACTAACATAAAAAGAAAATTATACTAAATATAAAAATTATATATACATAACTTTTAAACTGTATATCTTAAATTCTCTTTATCATCTCAACTTTAAATTTATATTCCATTTCAAAGTATAACAAATATATCAACTCCATATATTTTCTTAGAATCATCTTATCTAATAGGTGTATTAATTCTTAAAAACTAACTGAGTTTTTAATGTACCAGGCCATATTCTCAAATAAAAAATAATTTATTTCCTTTATAACTACATATTATATTCATATCACAGAATTGCCAAATATAAAAGTAGTAAACAATGCTAATCTTTTAATAGTGGATAGTTAAATCTTCTACTTTTTGTCAAAAATTAATTTTAGAAGTATCAAAGTAGTGAGAGTGGTTATGGTCTTGCAAGTTTTTAACCAAAGAGATTTTTTCAAGAGTTTGTCATGTTTTTCTATCTCCAAACCTTTTGAGTTTTTTTTTACTTACTGTTCCTAGAGACTCCTCTATTTTGGTATTGAATACAAAAAAGATTCATTAAGAGATAAGAAAAGAAAACTTGACCCCTTTGCAAACTATCCAAAATATCTGCTTCTCAGTATATCATGCTTGAGACTTTGTCAACAACAATTTGTATCAAAAAAACATCAGGTTGTTTGTTGACTTCTGGCCTTGAATCTTCAATTTGCTTTTGGTAAAAGTTGGTACTATACATGCCACCGAAATAGGTTTTCAAAAAAATTCTATTTCATCTCTATTAGAGCAAATTAGAATTTTTTATATGTATAAGCAAATCTAATTTAGATAGTTATGTTCCTTATAATTTCGTCTCTTCAAAAAAAGTATTAAAAAATTTCATCTTTTAAGTAAAATAGATCAAAAACAATTTTGTCTTCAAATTTTAATTTTGGGTTTTAGACCCCAAAATAATTTCGTTAGTATGTATAGTTAGTACAAGTAATCATTAGGGAGAGTAATATGTTTGTAAAATATTTCTATCTAATGTTTGTAGTTTATATGCACTATTATTTATTTTGCTTGAATAATATAGAGTTCTTCTTTTTTGTTTTTGAATTTAGCTGATCTTGATTTTTTAAAGTCTTTAATTATATCTAAACTTTTTTACTAATTTTAAACTCTTTAGGTCTAACTCTGATATTAAAATTTTTTTTTGTTTCTTCTGTAATACTATAGTTACACATAGTGCTAGCACTCTATATTTAGGTCTACTTCCAGAAATTCTTATTCTAGCTTCATATCTGTACTTGGACTTAGCTATAAGGCTTTATATTCAATTATAGCCTTTGAAGATTACAAAAACAAATTATTCAATTTGCCTCCAGCTCAACTTAAACTATTGATTTTGTCTGTGGGGTTTGAGAGCTTAACTATATATACTACCGAAATAGATATTCAAAAAACCCTATTTTGTCTTTATTAGAGCAAATTAAAATTTTTTATATGCAAGAGCAAATCTAATTTAGGTAATTATGTTCTTTATAATTTCGTCTTTTCAAAAAAAATATCAAAAAATTTCGTCTTTTAAGTAAAATAGGTCAAAAACAATTTCGTCTTCAAATTTTAATTTTGGGTTTTAGACCCCAAAATAATTTTGTTGGCATGTATAAGCTTAACTAATAAACTACAGGACCCAAACCTAATTAAATATTATTTACTTTACAAGATAAATAGAAAAAAACTAAATAAATTTTTATGAATTATTAAATAAACAGAAGTAGAATCTGTTCTATATATAATATATAAACACTTTACTGCTAGGCACTTAAGAACTAATGCAATGTATTATAAAATAGCTAAACAATATTATTAAAACCAAATATATTAAAATATTAAAGAATATATACAAATATATGAAGACTACTAGAAAAGACAAAAAAAAAGATTTTATACCAATTCAAGTTAGATAAGCTTTTGAATAAATTAAAATCAATCTAGTAAAACTACTACTAATAATTGACTAGAATAATTGCTATATTATTATAGTTACTAATTATCTAACTTGATGACTAGAAGCTTGTACTATACCAAATGCTAGAGCTAAAATTTTAATAAAATTTATTTTTAAAAAATTATCTGTAAATATAGAACTTTTAAAATAATTCTATCTAACCAAGAAAGAAACTTTATTAGAACTACTGTCTAAATATTATATAAAAGTTTCTTATCAAATACAAGTTTTTTTTATCATATTATCTACAGACTAATAAAATAGTTAAATATTTAAATAAAATATTTTGTGAATAATTTACTAAAGTAAAAAAACAAATAAAGATTAGAATATAAATATATCTGCTATTTTTTGATATATCAGATCAAGAGATATACTACAACTAGTTATATACTTTTTTAGTTAGTTTATAAAAGACAAGCTACTCTAACTATCAAAATTATTTTTTTATCAAACTATTACTAGACTCTAATACAAAAATAGACTTGCAAGATAGTATATTGCAACAAGCTTATAATTTAATAGAAAAGTTGCTTCAAATATAAAAAAAAGCTTAATTGATGATTCGCCAGTCAGCCAGTGAGGGGTCATAGTGTAATGTGATGTAGTTTACTTATAGAAATTAGGGTTTTGCGAATGTAGGCTGCATCATTCTGAAACTTTTTTTGTACTAAGG
>CAJVQC010000592.1:0-12375 GCA_910592285.1 Racocetra persica | reverse complement strand
ATGCTGAATATATTTTACTTAAAAATTAATATAGATTAATTTTTAATAAAATTTTAAGTAATTTTAATTTATTTAATTGTCTAAAATTGCTTAAAGTATCCAAACTTGCTATTTATAACTGTTCTGTGACAACACTACTCTAGTTAGTTTAGGCTACAGATAAATTAGTCTGAGTTTCTTTTCTTGCTATTTTAGGATATAAAATTTAAATAGATTCTTTTTTTTGTAAAGATATTTTTTTATTATAGAGAAATTAAATTAAATTTTAACAAAATCAGAAATATGATCTTACCATTAATATTCAAAAAAAACAAAATAAAATAAAAATATTATATAAATTTTTTTTAAATAAAAACTATGATTATATACTATTTAAAATTTATTTTTATTTGCTTAATATTTATAAAAAATTTAAGATTATTTATAAAAAAAAAATTTATAATTTTTTAAAAAATTTTAATTTGAAAAATTTTTTTCTTTTTTTTTAATTTTTTTAAGATTTAACCCTCTATTATTTTAATACAAAGTTGTAGAAAATTTAAAATTAATTAGTGATTTGCCAGTCATCTGGTATATATTCATAATATAATATAATGCAGATCACTATGTAAATTATCTATATACTGTATGTGGAGTTCACCCAAGGAAAACCTTTTTTATACTAAGCTAATCACTCTTCTGTATTAAGTAAAAATTGTAGAGCTTATCAAAATACATCTAATAGTGGTAAAAACATCAAAAACGGTCTAGTAGTTGTCAAGATATTGCTAAAAATGATTAACTAACTATGTAAAATTTTACATAGTTACTAATCATTTTTAGTGATAACTTGACAACTACTAGACTGTTTTTGATGTTTTTGTCACCATTAGATGTATCTTGATAAGCTCTACAATTTCACTTAATATATAAGAGCAATTAATTTAATATGAAAAAATTTTTTTCTTAGGTAAATGTCACATTCAGGGTTATATGATTTATATAGTGATCTGTATTATATTACACTATGATCATGCACTAGATAACACGTCACTTATTTGTGTGGGTAATACAAATCTCTAGAAAAAATAGCCAATCAGAGAGCACAAAATTTGATTGTTCCAGATCAGCCCAACATGAATTTCAAACATGTGCAAAAGTAGAAAAAATAAAAATACTTAAAAACTAGTATTTAAATTGACCTTAGTATACTAATTAAAAATTTCAGAAATAAAATTTTATATATAACAAGCAACAGTATACTGTTATAGCCTCTAATGTTAATGCTCTAACCCTAAACTTCTATCTTTATGCACTTAGTTTATTTACAAACTTCGATTTTCTTTTTTGGTTTGTATTATCTGCACAAATAAGTAAAATTGGAACTGGCAAATCACCAATTAAATTATTTTTATTATTATTATTTTTACAATTTATTAAGTAAAATTTCAACTTTATTTAATAATAACTAAAAAATTTCTCTTCAGAAACATATAAACTTTTAAGAAACTTTTTAAAATTTTAATAGTAAAATTAAAAAATAAGTTTTATTAAAAATATAATTAATATCTTTATCAAAATTAAAGATAGAATATTAAAAATTAAAGATGTTATTTATAAAAGAAATATCTTCAATTTTATTCAATAAATAGAGGGTCAAGCTTAAATAAATTTTAAGAAAACTTAAAAAAATTTTCTAAAAATTATTTAAGTAGACAAATTTGCCTGCTAAATGGTTAAGAGATAAATATTTTATATTTAAGGTGAATCAATAGAAATCAAGCAAAATTTTTATAATAAAACTTTAAAATAAAATAATTTAACAAAAACTTGATCAATTATGATAAAAATTTTTTAAATTAGGCTATATAAACTTAATAAATTAGTTCTTATAACTGGCCGGGTCAAATTTTACAAAACTTTTAAAAAAATTTTAATTGTAGATACTATCCGGGTGAGTTTTTTTAAAAAATCGATTGTTTTTTATATATAAAATTTTTTGAAAATAAAATTAAAAGCCGGGTTGCTGGGGCACTTTTAAAAATTTTATATTATGAGAACCAATTTATTAAGTTTGTATGGCCTTAATTTTATGTTTATTAAAATTAATTTTTTAAATTATTTTGATTCAAAGTTTTAAAAACTTTATTATAAAAAATTTGCTTAATTTTTATTGACTTACTCCCATATATAAACAAAATTATTTTAGATTTTGAATTCTGAAATTAAAACCACAAATATAAACTAAACAAGCTTTAAATAATATTTTAATTTTTATTTTAAAAGATATTTTAATTTTTTTAAACTTTAAACGACAATATTTTATTAATAATAACCTAACAAAGCTTGATAATTTTTTCTTTTACAAATATATAAAAATTTTTCATCAAATTAGATATTACGGTTTAAAGTTTACAGATCACGAACTTCTATAAAAATATCACTGACCCGGAAGATTACACAAAACCTCAATGTTTTATAGGTACAGATGTTTGGTAAGAGGGTTAATAACATGATATTGAGCTCACTAGTTCTGCTAGTTCTGCTCTAAATAATTTTCAAAATTTGTATGGCCAACAGTTATCAAGAAAGTCCAGATACTAGGGTTGGGGGCACGGGAAAATTTTCGGGCATGCCTCTGGTTTTTTTGATTTAGAGGCATGCCCTATAGGCATGCCCCCAAAATTTTTTACGTGACAACTTTTTATATATATAACTTTTTTGAAAAAGGGCATGCCTCGTGCCCCAACCCTACCAGATACCAATGGTTAACACAATATAAACAGTGATAATGTAATCCCTTTGAAATAAACAAGGAATTTCTTATTAAAACAGAAATTATATAGCGCCAAAACTTGATTTATTGCAGGAGATACATATTCAATGAAAAAGTATATGCAA
This sequence comes from Racocetra persica, assembly GCA_910592285.1. Classification (NCBI taxonomy): domain Eukaryota; kingdom Fungi; phylum Glomeromycota; class Glomeromycetes; order Diversisporales; family Gigasporaceae; genus Racocetra; species Racocetra persica. The sequence continues at coordinate 9,495 of CAJVQC010000592.1, read as the reverse complement.
CAGAAAATTTAAAAATATACAATATATAAACAATATAAAAGAAACATAATACAAGTTAAAAGGATTTCTCACAGGTATATTTAATAATAAACAGCAGTAATATCATCGCCATGATTATCTTTTCTAGCCTGCAAAAATGCACCTAAACGAACAGTTAATAGCGAACAACAAATTGATATCGTGGCGATGATAAATTTTTTCCAACCAGGAGTGGAAGGCAAGTAAATAAGTTTTTGTGGATAAATACTTATACTGAAAGTGTCTACATATACATAATACAAGTAAGCAGGATAAGTGACACCGTAGGTTAACGATGTTAAAAGTGAACTATAATTTGATAAAAGGTTAGAACTTTGAAATAAATAACGAGTAGGCACGAAATAACAATACATACGGAAGTAATTCATCAAAAGAAACAGTGGCAGTGAGGTTACCAATATTATGAAAGACTGAAGCAAGAATTAATAGCAGAAGTTGACGTGGATGATGAATAACTTCATATTCATCTTCTAAATCATGTGTGTGATCATGTGACTGATCATGTGGATGATCATGTGAATGATGAGGTTCTGGCCCATCATGATGAACATCATCCCTAGTAAGAGGTACGTTTTCATGATTAAAATTCTTAAGTTTTTGGTTTGTATTAATGTAAATACGGATGAAAGTGAACATAAGAGCGTAGTCAAAACAGAGGCCTATTATATATAAAATTTATATTAAAACGAATATTGCAAATTAAATTATAAATATACATATATATACCGTATATATATATATATATATAATAATAAAAATAATCAAAAAACGTTACCTTGGAATTTAAACCAAACAGCATCAAAAGGCCACTCTATCAAAAGAGAACCAAGATAAACAAAGAACCAATAGCAGCATAAAAGTCCCCAAAAAAGATTACTTTTAAGTTTTCCACCAGAGCCAATTAAAACCAAAATCGTAAATTCGGAGGCATTATGAGTGATACCAAGAGCCGCCCAAATTTTACCAACATCAAGGATAATAATTGAAAACAAGGTCAACATGGTAATAAAACTATAAAGAATTAAAAGACGATTAAAGCCGTAAGCCGAAACTTTTTTAGGGCCATGTTCGGTTTCACTGACAAAAACAGATTGGAGTTTTTGAGAAGTTGGAGGATTTGCGGTCACCTTTGCGGTTATAATGCAGCCGAACGTTATGATAAGAGAGGAGAAAAATAAACCACCATCGGTTTTGTTGTCATCGCGTCCTTTAATGAATAATCAAATTGTTATAAAATACAATAAAGTATAATAATATTATAAGTAGATATAAAACATATAGTATACCTATGAGAGGAGGATGCCATGCAGGATATTTTAACCAACGACTTTTGTCTTGAGAAAGGTCAGTATGAGGGACACCAACAAAGGTAAGAAGGCAAAGGAAAAATATAATAAGAGTCAAGAGAACAGCAACCGAAGGACCAAGTTGAAAAGCCATTTCGGGTTAATTTTAATTAATTATTTTATTTAGTTGAAGAGAATAATCTTCTCGTAGATGTAAAAGAGATGTTTAAAATTCTTTCAGTAAAAATACTCATGCAATTATTATTATTATATGCAGTAAAAAAAGATGGCTAATGAATTTAGTTACACATTTACTATAATTATTATAATTATTATAATTTGGGAATTTTTAATGTATGATACAATCAGTTTTCATTAAACTATAACGATAAATATACAAGATTATCGTGAGACACAACCTCAACCTCAACGAAGCGATTAAGATTTGTGGATCATTTACGTAATTGATATGCATGTGATGTTATTATGGTTGCCAAGTTAGTTACAATTAATAAGATTTCGATTCTTTGAATGAACATCAAAACGCGCCTTATATAAACATTGGGGTATTCTACATAGATTTGTTTAAAACAAATTAGCCGGAGTCCTTATATTTATAAATTTGGTTTTATTTGGTTTAGAATCTTAGTCATAGCAAAACGGCATCGTGTTATGATCCTACGAACCGAATGAATGAAATTAGTGAAATTAGTTATCGTTACACCGCTTATTTTCTATGATTTTGATAATCTTTAAATTAAAGTCCGAAACTTTACGTCAAATAAATAAAAATTTAGAAATTTTAATTATTAAAATGCTTTAAATAAAAAAATTTCTTTTTTTGTGTAGTATAAGTACGTAGGGTTCGGAATCAGGTCCAGCCCGTTCATAAATAACAAGTTATTTACTAACAATAACAGACGTTGCATGAATGTTTTCCTTAATCACACAATTGGAACAACCGACATGCAGGAATGGCACTTCCTACATTTAGACCTTGTCTGGAAAAGGGCTAAAACGACCTATCGAGATAGCGATAGTGACCATTCGCAAAGTATCATTCTTGATTTACATTTAGCCCCGATTTGAAGTTGGTCTCAAAATGTTCGCTTTTTAACAGTTCTATAATTCCCAGAGTCATATGAATCGTATGCCTAATTACTTCATATCCGAGTTTCGTGTCGTTTTATAAGCTAATTACGTAGGAGTTTTAGTGTTTACAGTTATTTGCATATTATCTTTCTAGACTGAAATCCGGTTCTGAATGAGGTGAATCTCTGAGGCGCACAATATACAAAGAATTTCTGTGGTATTTTATTGGTGGTTACATTTTCTTTAAAAAAATTACTACCGTTACGTACGTACGTACGTATTACTATTGCTCTATAGTAGATCGTTAAAGTACCTAAACTCTATAAATTCGACTGCATAAATTGACCAATCATGAAGATCAGCCTATATTCAATGCTCTAAACGCCATCTCGATCTAGTACGCATCGGTATGTACTACGATAGCATCCTTAACGTTAATATTAGGCTGCAAATATGACGTTTACCTGAAATTGCTGAAAAATCTCGGCTGACCATTCAAAAAGCTTTACAGTATGTTAAATTTATTTTTATGCTTATTACACTATTAAACACTCGTGATATCTGATTTTGTTGTGTCAAAAAAGTCACTTTAAATACAGTCCTTTAAATAAGGGTCGGAAATGAATAAGCATTTTTTACACATACAGATTTGTTGATTTTTGAGATCGACCGTAAGCCACTGATCTAATCAAATCTATCAATTAAAAAATTAATTAGTACTAATTAATATTCGATTATATTTTTATTTTGAACTTAAAGTGAAATAACCAATTGGAGGATGCAATTTGTTATCAAATGTTGTACTATACATACGTACATAGTACGAAAAGAGAAATAGCCTGAATGTTGTATAATGTACAATACGTCTATATAATACACTCTGTATTCAAATATATCTGATATGCAAATTAATCCAGATTTAGACTTAGATTTTTAAACACTAATTGTTACAGATCGCAGCGTAGGTCCCTGTGGTAGGGCAATAGGCAGGCTTTGTGTTGCATTCCGTTAACATCGTAAATTTATTAATTAATCAAACTAAAGGTATCATGCAAGGTATCATGCAAGGACATTAATAGGATTATATAACAAACAATATTTAAAGTCGCTAAAAAGTATCATATGATTTATAAATCATTTATATATATATACATATAAGTTATATATCACAAAAATGATTGGATTAAATTTTAAATAATTATTAATCATCAAATCAAAAAATTTTGTCCATATGACGAGCTGCGAATGGTGCCAATAACCACCCTAGCGTCACCACCCTAAAAAATTTCGCCGTCAAAATTCAAGACCAGGTGTAACATAAAATCACAACAAAAATACTAGCTTTTTATGCTCCATTGACTCCATTGCTAACCTGGTATGGATAGAATCGGACGGATATTCTCAAAGATTCGGATTCGATCTGAAAATTCGAATCTGGTCCAAGTATGGATCCGGAACTGGACGGATTCTGAATGGATCCTGGATCCAGATCGTACCCTGTACCTTCTTATATATGACGTATCGAATCTATGTGGATCTGAATTCGGCGGATTCGATTGCGATTTTCAGGCTTTGATTGTCAGCCTAAACTACACTAATGCTGGCAAACGTCATGATATGGGTGCGTGAGAGTGAAAACCTGTAATCAATCATTAAATCTATTTCCAGGGTTTCACTCATATTTTTCTTTGTGTAGAACCGCTAGATTATGTGGGATCTGGGATCTTTGCTAACAAATTGACAGCCCCGATGGGTCATTATGTTAGCAAAAGTCCCGAATATAGCATTAGATTGAGCCTGTAGTTGTCACGATTTAATTTGTCCCTTAACCAAGCAACAAAAGATATGAACAGAATTTTACTAGAATCAAAAAGTCCTAATTTTATAATTGGATTGTAACGACGAAGTGGACGAAAGAATTATTTACAAAATTGTCAAGAATAAAATGGATAATAGTAAGAGAATCTATAATTATAAAGTGTCAAGAATGAAATTATTTATAAAGAATTTCTAATCCCTTTAGGAATTTGAATTAGAGCGTTAAAATGGTTAAATGTAATATAATTGTCGAATAAAATGACAAACTTTAATAGGATTGAATTACGGTTGAACTTTTAGTATAAGCGGGCAAGCTCTATTATTATGTATATCGATATATCTAAAAGAATTATAAAAGGATCAAGAAGTAATAATCATGCTGGTTACAGGATTTACAAACGAATCAGCCAGTGCATGCAGTTAATAATTAAGTTGTCAAGATGTATTTAAATTAAATCGTATTCAAGTTGTTATATAATTATTGCTATTACTGGAATATAAAATTTGAATTAATATTTAGGCTAAATAGATAAAACAAATTCAAAATAAGCTATCTTTTTTGGTAGAAAAATTATACAAAAATTTTAAATATAGCTTATTTTTAAAAGATTAAATTTTTTTAAAAAAAATTATAATTCAATTATATATTGATATAATAAAATTTTTTCTAATAATTACAAGTTAAAAATTTTAAAATCAGAAGTTCAAGATTATTTTGATCTTTTCTGATATGAGTTGTTGTTAACAAAGTTTATAAACATAATATACTGAGATATAGATATTTTAAATAGTTTGCTATAAAGTTAAGCCTTTTTTGTTTTTTACTTTTTTGAGTAAATTCTCTACTATATTTGATATTTTTTTTTTTTAAATTTTGGCAAGAAAAGCTAGTGACGCTTTATTAAATATATCTATAAATATATTACATAATTATTAAACTATTTTATAATCTAAACTAGGCTATATTAACCTAACACAGCAACCTAACATTTACCCAGATGCTCTAATAGATGCTTAAATATATTTTTGTTGTATTATCAATGTGCTATAGTTGAGACTAATACTTGCAGTCAGGGTACTTTATACTCTAAAAAAGTATTGCTATTAAACTGCTATACTAGTAGGCAGTATTGTCATAAGATAGTTAAAACATAAATTGAAATATTTTAAAATATTTTGAAACAATTTTATAAATTAAACTTACTTAAAATTTTATTAAAATAATTTATTTTAATTTACTATTTAACTAATTTTAACCACTAGTTAAAACAATAAATTTTAACCACCCTTTATTTTTATAAAATTTTTATATAAAAAAATTATTATTTAAAGATCAGAGTTAGAATATAAATTATATTAAATTAAAGTATCCCTTAAACCATCCAGCAGGCAAATTTGCCTGCTAAAATTCTTTTTTTCTTGATTTTGTGCGATTGTACGTAACTTTGCTAAGCAATACTACCCCTTTTCTAAGTCAAAATTAAAGTACACTATTTTGCAGATCAGCTTGTGATCTTATATCACATGTTAGTAGCATATAATGTCATTGGTAATACAATGATTATCCATCAATAAAAAAAGCAAAAAAAAAATTAAAAAATTAAACAATTATTTTTTACAATTATGATAAAAGCAAGTTCATCTTCGAGTTTGCCTCCCTGGAAGAAGCCAGCATGTAGAATAGATTTTCCGATCACATGATGATCAACAAAATCCTATCATAGCACTTAAAGTTTCGTTTAAATTAGGTTAGTATTAATGTTTAGATTTGAGTTTAGCAAAATTATTAGTAAAATCATTCAAATAAAATTTTTAATTAGAGCACAAAGAGCAATTTCTTAGTTGAATTTTTGAAATAATGGCTAATTTCTTCAAAATCAATGTTGTTTACATGTTACCCCTAATTGTGTTATGTTATACTAAATTATAATTATCTATTGGCTAATAATCATGTGATCAGAAAATTTATCCTATACCCTGATGTTGTTGTCTCCCTGAAAATACTGAGGTATTTTCTGATGACGAGAAAAAAGAATTCATGCCAGTTCTGATATCCCACTAGTGTTTTTTGAACAACCTGAGATCAGACAATAAGGAAAAGGAGGAGGATGAGAATACTGAAAGCAGTAGCAAGAAGGGCCATAAATCAAAAAATATATATAAATTACCACCACCACCATCTTCAAATTTTGAACCATTGGTTCATTCAAAAAAATTACATCAGGTATTTGTTAATTTGCCACCAAATTATGAAGTTGGTTTTTCAAAACTGATCAACTTTTTTTTTTTTACGAACATATTACTGGACAAAATTATCCTTAATATGAATTCGTATATATTACTTAAAGGTGCTGGCCTTGCTGGAAGACAGTAGAAGGACATAGATCGTAAGGAGCTTATTATCTGGGTTGCTTTGGTTATTTATCAGAGAGTTTTTAGGCTTCTTTCACTTGATTAATATTGGAATGAGGATCTGAAGTATCCTATCCATAATATTTTTAAACAAATGACGCTAAAGCGGTTTGAACAAATTAAGAGGTATCTCCATATCTCCCCATCTGCAGTAGCTATTAAGCACTACTTTGAAAAAGTAGAGCCATTGCTCTCCCATATCCAAGACGTCTCCAAACAACTTTACATACCAACCTCAAATATTTCAGTAGATGAAATAATAGTTAGATTTTCTAAAAAAAACATCCACACCATTTATATTAAGAACAAACCAATCCCAGAGGGCTTTAAGATATTGTTGCTTTGCGACTCTGGGTATATGTTTACTTTCTTGCCGATATCGTATATCTTTCCAAGTGATGTAGAAAAAATAAGTGGACTTAACCAAACTAGTAACATAGTTCATCATCTTATTACACAGCTTCCATATCATCGATTTTTATTTAATATTTATATGGATAACTACTTTTCTAATGTTTCTCTTTTTCAGAACCTTTGGCATATCAGTATTGGTGCTTGTAACACTGTTCGCAAAATAGCATCCAAATTTTCTAAGAAACTAAAGATAGATAAAAATCTTAGACTTGATTGGGATGTACGTTCTGGCGTTGTGGTAAATGGGGTGTTAGCTGTGTTTTGGCAAGACAATGGTCTAGTCACAATATTGTCCACAATTTATAATCTTGTTGGTAAACAATAGAAAATCGAACGCGAAAGATGGCAGCCAAGAGAAACAAGCACCAATGCCACAAAAGTACATGTGGTATTTGGTTCTGAACCAAGGAAGAAGCTAAGAATCCCCAAGATAATCGATGACTACAACCATCATATGAATAGTGTAGATATTGCAGACCAACTTCGGTCATATTACAGTATGCAGCAAATGGTACAAAAAAACTGGATGCTGCTTTTTTTCTGGTTGCTGGATACCACAATCATCAATGTATATCATATTGTCCAGATCTTAGAATCAACCCAGGAGCAAAAGAACTTTCATTTTAAGCTTGTGTGAGACCTCATAAGTATTGCGACTAATACTAAAAAAATTCATCTTAGAGGTGGATCAAAAAAAAAAAGAGAAGGAACAAATAATGAAACAAAAAAAGAAACCAAACAGCCAAAAGTAACAAAGTACTTCGAACTTTCAAATCAATAGCTTTTACCTAGCAACTATTTAGTTGAGTAGAGAGAAAAGTGAAAAGCGTATCAGTGATATGCATGGTGGGCAAGCAAAAAAAATTTAGATTTAGATTGTAAGACTCCCCATCAAAGTCAGCTTTGGTGTATCGAATGTGACGTACCACTTTGCTATAACAATGTTTGAAATTGTTTTTTCAAATTTCATACCAAAAATAAAAAAGGGTGTTAAAAAAAAAAATAAATAAATAAAAAAAAAAAAAACTGAAAATATTTCTGTAATGAATAACCTTGCAGATTGTTATTGTTATAGGATAGAAATTGTGAAGGATTAGCATAAGATATTTGTTAATTATCAAAAATTTGTTGAGATGGATTGTAATCCAAATGCGAGTGAAATATAATTTCTTAAATACATATTTTAAAAGTATTTTAAGAATTTTTTTTAATTAAATTTGATTTCTGCATGTTAGCTAATTTGAACGATTTACTTATTTCGATAAAATAAAATTTTATTATAGGTAAGTTCCTATATTTAATACGATGTTATTTCATACTAGTTAGTAATATTTGTAACAAAATTTTTAGAGCAATCTAGAAGAATTGTTCTAATAAAATACTCTATAATATAAGCACAATATTTTCTGGATAATTTAGGTTTTGGTTTTTCACTCATGGTACATAACATGTACTATGACTTAGAAGTTGCGGTATCATATGACCGGTGTTCCTGTAAGTCACTTTAGCCAATTTTAGCAAGTCTTTCAATAAAAAAAATTTATTTTAGACTTAGGTTTTTTTCAATTATTTTAGCAAGCAAATTTGCTTGCTAAACCCAGACAGTTTAAGAAATAGTTATTTATATGCAAAATTAGATACTAAAAATTTTTACTTAGTAGCCCAAAGCTAGTTTTTCTAATAAAATTTTGCAATATTGATAATTTTTTAATTTTTTTAAAAAATTTCTTTATTTTTATTACATAAAATTTTATATTCTGATTGGTAAATCATAGAGTAGTTAATATCACTAGAGAGGCAAGTTAGCAATACTCTTTTTTAAAAATATATTTAGTATCTAAAAAAATATATTGTATAATTATAAATTTTTTAAATTAATTTATTAATTATTAAAACTTGAAGTTTGAATCTTATAGCTTATTAGCTAAGCTTTTAAACCTCCATAGTTAAGATCCATAGTTTAAGTTAAACTAAAGGTAAAAAATACTTTGTAATCATAAAGAAATCATTATTAAAAGGTAAAATTTTATAAAAAAATTTATATATATTACAAATATAGAATAAAAATTTTTAGTTCTTGTTTAAAAAACAAGATAGTATATCTTTATAGCCAATTTGTAAAGTACTTGCTTAGAAGATAATTTAATAACCAAATTGAAGTAGTAAGTAAAACAGTAAATACAAAAATAGCCTGTAGAAAAAAATTGATCTTATTAAAATTAGAAATACCTCTGATATTTTTTTTTGTTTTAAGATAAGGTTTTGTCTTTATCTTTATTAATAATTTGTATTGAGAATCTACTAAGGGCTTCTCTAGTCATTAAGACCAATAATTACAAATTTTTTACAAGAATGAGACTCAGACTAATTTATCTGTAATCTAAATCTACTAGAGTAGTTAAAAACTTATCTAGATTCTATAATTTATAATATT
>CAJVQC010000591.1:0-12376 GCA_910592285.1 Racocetra persica | reverse complement strand
AAAATAAAGTTAAATAACTTGCTAATTATGCAAGTATATGATCTAAAAATGATATGATATAATCATCAAGAGATAAGATTTCATATAGTCAAGTCAAGGACATAAGTTAATTAGTAAGTTTTTGAGTTATAAGCCAAGTCCTTAGGTGTGGAAATATTTTTGTCACCCACCTATATAATGAATTAATAAATTGTTATATATAATATTTATTATATACTTATATGTATTGTATATTTTATAAATATATAGAAGTTAAAAGGTCATAGTAATTTACAATTTTCTGGAATTATACTTTTTGGATTCGATTTAGAATGTTTAAAAAGACGTCGAAACCAGGATCAAATATTTTTTAAAACTCAATTATGAAAAAAACTATTTCACGAACTTCAATCTGAATCACAAAAAAATAAGCATCTTAAAACCTTGGCTTATAATATTTGTGATAGAATTGAGTCTGCAGTTCAATTACATAACTTTCAAAATACTGTATTAAAATCTATAGAATTAAATGTAAATGATTTACATGTTAATTTTCAAAACTTAAACTCTGAAAATCCTCAGTAAGATCAATTTTTAGATTTGATTGCTTGCACCTGTGACAAGTTATTAATTTCTCATGACACATATCATCAGCTTGCAGCTATCATGCCAAAAATGGCATGTGAATATAAAATTGAAAAACGTTAGCAAGAGATAACAAGAATTATGAATCAGATGATTCCAATTTACATGATTCAAGTTAATTCTGTAACTTTGAATAGAGCTTATAGATCACTTAGAAATATTTTATTTATTATAATTCCTAAATTAACAGATGAAAAACCAGCAGTATTACAAGTAGGAGACGTTATTCATATTAAATTAAGTGGAGATGGGTAACAAGTCAAAAAATACTATAATCAAGTAATGCTAACTGCGTGTATATTAAATGAACATGATATGGTTTTAAACTCATCCAATCAACATTGTATTTTTCTTTATAATGGTACAGAACAATATGAGTCACTTCAAAAAACTTTTAGTTTTTTAATTGACGAGTTAGAAACTTTAAATAGAGAAGAAATCATTGACTCAAATAACAATTATTGGAAAATCAAATTTTGGTTCGGTCCTGATTGAAAATTTATGTCCTTAATTCTTGGTACTAAAAGACCAATGACAGATTATTTTTGTTTATATTGCGATTGCAAAAGCACAGACCATTGGAATATGGATAAAGATTATGAAAATTCATGTAATACTCGGGACGAAAGAATTCAAATTTTTTACCTTTTATAGAATAACAACATAGTGTACCAGATGAATTACATATAATGCTTCACATTACTGATATTTTATTTGAATGTCTTTTTTTTGAATTATCAATTAAATTGACATTTAATAAAAAAAAAACAATGAAATAACAATTCGCGAATGAATAGAATCTACTATTTATTCTCTAAGTGTCAACATTTTTAAGTTCAGGGAACCTGAAATACCAAAAGCAAAATGGCATTGGACATCGCTAATTGGATTGGATAAATTAATAATCCTAAAAAAATTTTTTGTAACTTCATTTATTTTAGATGAACGAGGAAAGAAATACAAAAACTCTGGCATGATTTTTTTTTTTTATATAAAACAATGCTAAAGCTGATTTAACAGATGAGAACATTGTTAATTTTGAGCTTTTAGCATGACAATGGATTAGAAAATTTTGTCAACCAACAATCAAAAACAAAGAAGGAAAACTTCTACAAGAAGGACTCTATCAATGTGATGATGTTATCCCCTATATGCATGTGCTTGCATGTCATATTCCAAAATTTATGAAGTTTCTCAAAACAAAGAATCTATATCTACGATGGTTTTCGTGTTCAAGTGTAGAAAAAAAAAATCACACCCATGTTCAATTATTTTATAGAGGTACTACAATAGGTGACGGCAATTCTTTAAACTCTGTAACCTATGACATATGCTCTTATGAAAATAGACAACTTTATTATTATATCAATGAAACATCTTTATCTTACAATAAAAAGATTATAAATCTTAAATAATAAAATCTAAATCACAACTACATTGCGTTTACATATTTTTAAATATAAATTTTAAAACCCCATATGTCCAAGTATAAACTTCCTCATTATGTTCTTCATTAGTCGTTCGCTCTTTCCAAAGAAAGACAAGCTCAGTTTCAGCATTTGTTGTGTTTCAAGATCTTTTTTTTCAGTCATTACTCTAACCTCACTTCCTGTCTTTGTTGTTTTTTCACCCCAAGCAGGATGCGTGAAGATATACCCAATTCTTTGGTACCCATCTTGTCCTTTATATGTGCATTTATACTTTCGTTGGGCCACCTGGTATTCAAACCCTGGTTCCTGGTGAAACACATAATAAAAAAGGTTTTCAGGACAATGCACGGTGAATTGTTTGGAGCCTTGAGCTGAGCGGTGAGTATGAAGACGAGACTTTACATTCACAAGAAAGATGGACCGGAATTAACACAGACACCAGCTTGAAGGAAGTTCAAAACAAGTACCGTGAGGCACAATACGGTTATGTGAATGTTTCCTTGCTTCGTGAGACAATAAAGAATTTTTTGTCAAATAGGTTTTAGAGCACAAAAGACAAAAAAGGTTTGGACAAAGACATTACGTATGATCATCGGATTAGTGTAACCATGCAGATATCACATTCTTATATCACACCAAATGAGTCCGATCCGCCCATATGAATTTTTAAATATTATTTATATGCGCATGTGACGTAACAATTGTGTAATACACGTGATTAATAATTCTTCACTAGGTATTTTAATCAGTGCGGTACGGTATTCTTAAAGTGTTATAGAAACCTATCTCTTTTCTAGTTTCATTTCTTGTCTTTTGTTAAGGTATAAATAAATTCTTTTACGTTTTTACTAACACAATAAATTATTAATTGGTTTGATAGGATTTCATTTTATTTATCATATTTATTGTGTTAATCTCCATTTTATTTATCATATTTATTATGTAATGGTCTATTTTATTTATCATGTTTTATTATAGTTTTTTTTTAATGAGATATATGATTATTCAAGATTTATTTCATTACGGGGCTGGAGCTGAATATCAACTCAATTTAGTACGTAGACATAGCCTTAACTTCGGCTAAATTAACAAAAAGAAACTTTGCTTAGTGATTTCATGGCCACAATCACATTGTTCATTGTAATCAGGGACAAATAAATAGTTCCACTATCAAATCGCAATTTTTTATTATGATAACGTTAATTACTCCATTTTATTCTGATATCATAGATGATTTACGCTTTTGATATTACTAATCATGTAGTAATTGACCAATTAAAACTTGCATCTAATGCATCTTTCCCCAAAAATTCCCTTTTATTCAATTAACCGGCAAAAAATCCTTTAAATACGTATTTATTGTAATTTACGTATCGTTATATCATTGATTCATTCGTGGGTAATCGAGTCGATCCATCGATTTATGGGCTAGATTAGATGCAATAGGGTTTGAAAAATATGTACGTATTGCATGTATGTAACGTACAGCAGGTACAGTGGTTACATGGCTGCACAATGCATCGACTAATTGTTAAGTACGTACGTACGTACATACATATGTACGTACATACTTTTTCTTTTCTTTCTTTGAATCAAAATGGCACACGTAAAGCAGCCAGAAAAAATCTGCACACCAAGTATTACTCAAATATCCAACGAACTTATCAAATTGTATTTAGAAGATAATAAGTCTCAAGACTTTCGTAATGAAATTATTAAAGAAATGTGCGATCTTTATAAGAAAGAAAGGTTGAAAGGAAAAAATTCCAGTTTAGTTTTTGGCACAATAGAACAATTTCTATTAAAAAACAAACAAAATCCAGATAATATAATCAATTATTGCTTAGATAATCAATCTGATTATATGATTCTAACCATTCTTGCAAATTGCTATCGTTACGGTAAATGGGTCGAAAAAAATGAACATAAAGCATTCGAATATTATCAAAAATCTGCTGATATGGGATATTCTGATGGTTTATTTTTCGTTGGAGTCTGTTATGAGAGAGGAATTGGAGTTGAAAAGGATGAAAACAAGGCATTCATTTATTATCAAAAATCTGCAGAGAAAGAGGATATTAGTGGAACATATAATGTTGGATGTTGTTATCTTCATGGAATTGGAGTTGAAAAGGATGAACATAAGGCACTCATTTATTATCAAAAATCTGCAGAGATGGGTCATGCTAGTGGAACATGTAACGTTGGATATTGTTATGAAAATGGAATTGGAGTTGTAAAGGATGAAAATATGGCATTTATTTATTATCAAAAATCGTCAGAGATGGGGCACGCTAGTGCAGCATGTAACGTTGGTTCTTGTTATCTTCATGGAATTGGAGTTGAAAAGAATAAACATAAGGCATTCATTTATTATCAAAAATCTGCAGAAATGGGTGACGTTAATGGAACATATAAAGTTGGATATTGTTATGAAAATGGATTTGGAGTTGAAAAAGATGAACATAAGGCTTTCACTTATTTTCAAAAATCTGCAGAGATGGGTCATATTGTTGGATTACATGATGTTGGGTATTGTTATGAAAATGGAATTGGAATTGAAAAAGATACACGTAAGGCATTTATTTATTATCTAAAATCTGCAGAGTTGGGGAAACCTAACGCAGCATATAATGTTGGATCTTGCTATCTTAATGGGATTGGTGTTGAAAAGGATGCACGTAAAGCATTCGAATATTATCAAATATCAGCAGAGAGAAGACACGCTAGTGGAACATTTGCACTTGGCAACTGTTACCTTGAAGGAATTGGTGTCGAAAAAGATCAATATAAAGCATTCGAATATTATAAAAAATCTGCAGATATGGGGCATGGTTATGGAACATGCAATGTTGGATATTGTTATGATGAAGGAATTGGTGTTGAAAAGAATAAACATGAGGCATTCATTTATTATCAAAAATCTGCAAATATGGGGAATATTTATGGAATGCGCTATGTTGGAGATCGTTATCTTCATGGAACTGGAGTTGAAAAGGATGAATATAAGGCGTTTATTTATCATCAAAAATCTGCAGAAATGGAGATTGCTAGTAAAATGTCAAAAGCTGCATAAAGTTGTCGAAATTAAATTGGATTAACAAAAAGTCAAACGTTTGATATCGAGAGTTGTGCATATATATTGTGACGATCTTCAATAAAATTGATGTGCTGCAATCTTATGCACTGCAAGTAATAGGGCGTATCTAGCCCTTTACACTTTTTAAGTCCAGATAGGATTAAAATTTAAATTTTACATTTTATACTACACATGAATATTGAGTGAGATAGAAAAAAAAACTAATAAACAAGAGACAATCTATTATAAATCAAATGGCGCGTAATTTCTTTATTATTAATCTAGCCCAGCAATGTCAACTTCATTAAATTTAAATGTCAATAATTGTCGCGGCTGATGCTGATGCTGAGATTTGGGTCTCAATTCAAGTCCACCAAACCTACTTCTTTCATTGACAATTCTAACCATGAATCCTTACCTAACCAAAGACAATGCACCCAAAAAATTTTAAAATTTCATATCAAAATAGGGTCAATTCTCAGCATCAGCAGCAATAATTTACAAATTTGCAATACATAATTGACTTTAGAATTATCTCTTAAACGGTTTTGAGGTAAATTTCATGATTGTTTGGCGATTAAGCTACAAATTATATTGACTGTAGTCTATATTGTAGCAGATTTTGAAGTTAAATTGACTGTTTAAGGGATAAAAGCAAAATTTTTATTACAGTAAACTGATAATTTTATCATAAATATGTCATAAGGGGCGTTCTCAAGCATCTCTTTCAATGAATTAGATAAAGAACCTGATTGGTCAGTTTGATCAGATAGACCAATCAGATTCTTTGCTAAGCCCATTGAGGAATGTGATTGAGAACGCCCAAGATCGATTAAAACTATTCATGATAAAGTTATGTGGGTGATTATGCTGAAATTTTTCATATTTTATTATAAAATTGTAAAATTTTTTAGGGCCTTTTTTGTGGTCTTTTTTTTCATAGTTACGTTAGGGTTAGGGAGTAGTATTTATTAATAAAAAAGTATATGTGAATTTTAGTAGGTTTTATAGATTTAAAAAGAGACCCCAATTTTCAGCATAATCCATTTTCAGCACAATTTATTATAGATACGATTGATGGATCGATTTACAAAATTATCTTTGTTAAACCACTATTTCTAACTACAGTCAGCTCTCAAAGTGCAACCTCTTTAAACGCAACTTCTCTCTAAATGCACCTTTAAATTCTAGTATAAATGCAAATTTTAATTTTTATAAACGCATATTTGCTAAAAGCCTGGTCTCAACAAATTATATTTAAAAGGAATTAACTATAATGCATATTTAGAAGAAATAAAATAGAACACACAACAAAAAAATGTTGAGAAAATTATTGCATAGTAGATTTCATTGTGGTAACTTTAAAATCGCTAAATAAGAATAGTTAAAATATTTTTATTTCACTCATTCCGTATTCTTGGAAGATGTTTCGCTTCCTTTACATTTTAGATTATCCAATTTTTGGGCTAGTATAAAATTGTTTAATTGGCAAAAATAGAATACAATCGATTCTGGATATAATGAACCTTCCTATAACAAACTCTAGATATAACGAACTTGAAATTTTGAAATTTCATAATAGTTTAGCATACTGTAAAAGTGCAATGGGTCCTTAAAAAACAGCAATTTTTTTATAACACCTTTTTCTTCCAAAATCTTTAGTTCATTATAAAAAGAGTATACTGTATGCTACACCATTTTGGTGAATTTTGGTCTTGATCATACTCGTGGTTTATGTTCATTCGTTTTCTATTCAAGATATTTCGGAACTGTCTCATTTTTTTTTAATGCTGGCCAAAATTTACGTAGGCTATTAGCATGCGTATTAATTTTCTACACAGCCTACATGTGTCCCATCTAATGATGAATGATGAATGACTAAATATTCGTTATTGATGAATAACGAAACCATTTTGTCAGACAACTTTTAATGTTATATGTAGCATTTTGGCGTAATAGATGATTTTTCTCTTAGGGTTCATTGAAAAGTTAGCAAAATGATAACATACATATAACGATAAACTTTCGGGCATACCCGACATTACCCGATGAGCCGCATTAATCGCCCGGATGTTTCCGATAGATACTATCGGTATTCATATTCAATCTAATGTGAATTAAAATTAATTTTATATGAATCCATTAATTTTTATGGTGTTAACTTTTGGGAATTGATATTTATACCCCCATTTTGAAATTCATACCCCCTATTACAGTCTCAGATTAGAAAATTCTCGAGACTTCTATATAAATCGTCTTTACTAATAGTGTATCAATTTCCTTATTTGGTAATATACGAGACGTATTAAACAAAACGTACTCCAAAATAGATATTGTTATTAAGTAAACCTCTTTAGTAGTCTTAAGTAAAGTTGTTCCTTATACTTTTTTGATTCTAATGGTAGTAAAATTATTAAAATTGGATTAGTAGTTTTATTAAAAGTTAATTACTATTTTGTTAAATTTAAATATAAATAGTGTAACTTTTTTTATAACGACTTGACGACTATTTAATAGAAAAAATTCGTTGTCAAAAAATTGTCGTGCTAATATGTCTGACAAAATTTACGAAATAACTAATTTGAAATTCAGAATATCCAGAGATCATTATTAAGAAACTCGTTGAAAGAGAGCAACTGTATTCTTAAATTTTATTGGCCGAATCAATTTCGTCAATCGTCAGTAATTTCGTCAATTTCGTTAATCGTCAGAATTTCGTTAGACGAAAACATTGACGAAACCATTTCGTCATTGCAAAAATAATTTCGTTACCCATAAGTAGTTAGAAACTAGCCACATAGGATTATCGGTGTCACACTACATATTAGCACAACGCTTTAAGACCAAAAAATGTGTTGACAGTCACTACAGCACTAATACGAATAGACAAAGAATACGGCACTGATGTACGCCCTCTATTCATAAATTCGAAAATTAGTTAAGAGATATTTTTGAAGATTTCTAAAATATTATTATTATTAGCTAAGATGCAAACTGCCTTGAAATTCGTTTGGCCTCAGATTAGATGTCAGAGTTCTAAGCAATATGCCTCTTTGTACTACGTAGCATACTGTAGTTTAGAAATTTATAAAGCAAGAAATGTCAGATAAACCTTTGCAATTTCATTTACCGTATTCCTCCGAAAAATAAGTATTCCCCAAAAATAAGCGCCTCTGGCGTATGGGCGAAAATTTTTGATAAGAGTATTGTGATCATTAAAATTAAGTGATCAATAATAGAATTATATAACAACTCCGGATAATAAAAATATATTGCGCAGCGTCACTATATCAAAATATTAATAAGCAAGTACACAACTAATCAATCAAATACAAACAAAATTAATTTTATCATTTTTCATAAACGGTTTCATGATTTCATAAGCAATTTATTACTCAGAAGACATTCAACCAATCATACAATTCATACGATTCAATTTTATTATGTTTTTAATTTAATACCGACAATTTCACAACATCACATAAATGATTGGATCAAATTTTATGAATTATTATGATTTATTTTTAATAATCAATACTCACGGACTAAATTAACACAAATAATAATAATTTTAATACTTATGAGCTTAAATGGCTAACATATATAAATAGATTTTTTTAAACTTACTCCCTGATAAATAAATTTGCATTATTTAATTATATAAAAATATATTAATTTTTAAAATAATAAAATGAAAATATTTACTTACTTTTTAATCCATTCACGATACTTATCAAAATCTATTCCACGCCAATTCCGTAATTATAACAAATTGCAGTTTCCAAATTCCCATGAAATTACCTCCTCAGCTGACTTTAAATAATTTTAGAATGCTTTTTGCTTATTAGCTTCGACCCCAATTCCTAAATAATAACAACTTGATAAATTCCGTTATGATTATTCATCTCTGCTGATTTTTGATAATTAAAGAATACATTTTTTTTCATCCTTTTCAACACCAATTCCAAATTCATAACAATAACCAAGCCAGCAGTACATTCCGTCTGGAGCATACTCGTAATAATATCTAAGCAAGTAGTAAATTTCGTCGGGTTCGTTTGTATTTGCAACTGTTGAAATTCAGTTGATTAAAATTGTTGATAATTTGATCCATTTTAATATATAAAACAAATAACAAACGGTAATAATAATAATGAATACAACTAACCAACATACCAGACGATTTTACACGTATTTTCTTTCAATTGTTGTGGTTGTACAATATTCTAAAATTGTACCAGTGCAATTCTGCACAGAATTACGAATACAGTAGCATGGAGCAATTTGGAAAAATTAATTTTTTGTTACTGCCAAAAATTGCATGTGTGTTACGCTGGGGTAGGGATGTTAAAAGTCCGGTCCAGTCCAACTAGGGATGTTAAAAGTTCGGTTCGGTTCGACTCGACTCCATAAGTCGAGTCTTAATCTAGACTCGGTTCCGAGTCTGACCTGAACCAAACTCACCATGTCATGCGAAATATGCAACTTTAAATTTTATTTGTAAAAAATTTCTAATACTAATTTTTATTCATAATAAATTATATGTAATATATACTGATTATATACATGTTATTATTCATTTAAAATACTAGCTTCCAACCAATTTTTTAAGCACAAGGAAGCTCTAGTCATTTGTTCAAGAAGACAGTTCCGTGTAAGATTAATTTTATGATTTACAACAGAAAAGGCATGTTCACATGGAACACTTGTAATTTGAAGTGCATAGTAATCTGCTGTGACAGAAGCTATAGTTGGAAAATGAGAAGAATGGTCTTCTACCATAATAGTGGACTCATATCTGGTTCTGAGGGTAATGCATAATAAGTACCTATTTCATTTGTTAAATCTCTTAAATTTTCTCCTGTTTCATTTTCATTTTTGTTGTTTAAATTAATTTATGAAAACTATCTAATAAACATCCTTGTTTAGGTAATATAACCACCTTATCAATATTATATATTGAATATAAAATTCTCAATTGGTTTATAGTTAACTGGTGTTCTTCTTCATTAAAGATTTCAAGTTTAGTTGATGGATCAAGAAGTGCAGAAATCATAGAAGATTGTGAAAGGTGAAACTAGTAATTTTTTAACTTTATTTTCATTTCTTTTGCCATTTCACAATATGCATTATTATTTATAATAGAATAATTTAGATAAGCAAAAAGACCTTGAATAATTACTTATAGGGACCTTTGGGAAGGCAATAAGATATTGGAAAGTATTAATATTACTTTATAAAAAGGCTGAAGAAAATTTAATATGTCTTTAATTATATCCTAGTTATTTTGTTCTAAATATTCACTTCTCAAATTAGGATATAATTGTACAAGACTATCAATAACATTCTGAATTTCAACAAATCGTTTAAGCATAACGTAGGTAGAATTCCATCTTGTATCAATGTCAAGTTTAGGATAAAGAGATGAATATTCTAGAATAGCAAATATTTTTTTAATATTCTCTAAGAGTAATAGTGAATTCCTAATTTTATTACACAGATGACATATTTTTTTATCTGATTTAAATATTGTTTTTGATCTTTTTTACTACAAGATTTAGAATATATGCTATACAGTGCATATATATAAGTTCAGAGTTTATATATTGCTAAAGGTAATGCAAGCAAGTTTAGTTATTAGATGTATTATTGCCTGTGAACCCAATTATCTTTTCTTTAATCTCAAAGTCTTTTACAAGTTCAAAGATCTTTTCACCAAGATAATTGCCAGTATGCACATCATGTAAAGAAATAAAGTTAAGAAAATAATGCACTATATTCACTTGATATTGATCCAATAGATAGTAACTCCAAAAAAAGGCTGCTGAGTACATGCAGTTCATACATCTAAGGTAAGGGCTAATTTATTTTATTATTTTTTAAAAGATCTTTTATTTTTATTTTTTCTAACTTGAATAGTTTTTTAATATTTTCAGATATGGATTGATGACAGAGATCTTGTAACATAGGTTAAGGGCAGAAACAAATTTAGCAAAACAATTTTTTTCTAAGAGAAAAAGGCTATTAACTAATAATAATAAACTCCAATAGATAATGGTCTAATAATTCTACATGATTCTTATCAGCAATTGAATATAAAGAAGGGCAAACAAATTTTGCAGCTGATTTTTCAAATACTTTAAAAGTATTTAGATATTTTTGTTTAAAATAGTGTATTATTAGCATTAACAACATAAGTAAACCCCATTTACCTACAACATCTTTATCTTTATTATAAATTTTACAAATATGAGTACCATCTTCAAGCATCTCAAGATAATTGTAAATAGGTGTGGGTTTTTTTTTATTTATTTTTCAATTTGTTGATAGTTTGGACTGATTATTAATACTTTTAAAAGAATTTTGTGTATTATTAAAAAATTTTAATTTTTCTAGCAAATATAATATTACTAGATTTGATTAATATTGAAAAGATGATAAAAAGATGAGACAATTTTATTTTATTTTTTTTTAACTTATGGATTGGTTCAATATCAAATGTAGATGATGAAAAATGAGCAACTTTTATATTCAAAATTTTTTTTAAATATATATTTGATAGAAAATAAATAAAACTTTATTATTACAATTATTACATAAAACTTATTATTACAATTATTATATAAAATTTTTATAATACAAACCAACTAAATCTGAGTTTTTTTTTTAATACTAATTTAAAAAGAATAACTTGTAAATAGATAAAGTTTAAAATTATAATAAATTTCTTTATGAGTGCATCAGCTCTGCAATGAGAATAGTATAAATAGTTCTAAAATAATATTTATATGTGTTCCAGAATAATATGCACCCTGTATAAAAAACTTAATATGTAAATAAATTAATTGTTAGCAAAATCACCCTTATTTATTATCTTTTGTCTCAAGATAACATCTATATGCTTACTTTAAATAATATATATAAGTTCAAAATAACATGCAGCTGGATGATAATATAGTAACAATTTTTGTCTTGTTTTCACTCTAGTTTCTTAGTTGGGATTGTAATCTTTATGATCAATCAGATTAAGTAAACAATACAAAATTCTTATTTTTTTTTTACTATGATTAGCTTCATAAATAAATTTGTTATTTCATGGTAATTATGATATGTCACATCTATATTTTATAGTAATATCTGTATTTTATGATATGTCATGTCTATATTTTATGAATAGCATAGTTGCACGAACAACTTTACTAAGGTAGGAGATTTTTTTTTGAAATTGTCATAGTTGCGCAAA
>CAJVQC010000590.1:0-12386 GCA_910592285.1 Racocetra persica | reverse complement strand
TTCGCGCTTATACGGTAAACACTAATTAATGTTAAGTTAGTAAAACAAAAAAAAGGTTTATATTTTAAAGGGTGCTAAGAGGAATTTAATTAAGTTATGATGCCTTAGCTTGGCTTGTACAGGTGACCCTTGGTTTTAAATCATTTTTGATAGTGATATTAATGAGAAATCATATTAAAGTTGATATATGAGGGAATTTTGATATATAAAAATTTATAAAAACTAGCAAATAGGTATGTCCAAATGTCCATACTAATATATTTTATTCAAAGTTTTTTTTTAATTTTTAAATTTTTTTAATAAAATAATTAATTTAATTTAATAAAATAATTAAATCTGTTTAACTTTTAATTTAATTTTTTAATTTAATTTTTATTTAACTTTTAAAATTTTGATCTTTTTATTTTACTTTATATTTTTAATTAGAATCTATTTAATATTTTTAATTAATTTTTTTTGCTATTTTGCTTTTTTTTAATTTTTTTAACCTTTTTTAATTTAAATTTTATTATTTTTATTTTTTTTTTATTTTAATTTTAATTTTATTTTTTATTTTATTTTTATTTTTTAATATTAGTTTTATTTTTTATTTTATATTAAAGACTAATCTAATTGTAACAACATGTTACATGTAACAATCCTGGAAATTAGTTCGGCTATAGCAACCTGTAATTGATCAATAAAAGTTAATTACACAAATTACATGCATTACATAAAGAAAAAATACAAGTTTAAAAAAAATAAAAAATTTACTTAACGAATGTATTATAAACATCGTTGCATAACAAAAAAACTTGTTTAAATTTTTATTTAAAAAAAAAAAAAAACCTTACGTATATACAATAACCATATAAAAAAAAAAAAAAAAAAACCAACGTATATACAATAACCATATTGCATGACAAATAAGCCAAATTTACCTACCCACTTCAATTGACAGAATCGAAATCCACCCACCTGCTTCAATTAACTACAACACAAACAAGAATTCAACACCAAAGACAATGACACCAACACGAAGGCTCAACACTAAAAACAACGAAGATTCCAACACCACAAATGACGACACCAACTATGACGGCTCAATACCAAAAACAATGAAGGTTTCAATACCACAAATGATGACAACAGTGATGAAGGCTCCAACACCAAAAGCAACGATTTCAACGACGAAAGCTTCGACTTCAAAAACGATAATTCTAACAACTGAAAATATACCTGCGAAAAAAAAAAGAAAAGCAATTAGTTCTAGTAAGAAAAAAAAAACAAAGTGAAAAAAAAAAAAAAGAAGGAAAAAAAAAAAAAAAGAAAGAAAAGCAAAAGAGAAAAAGGAAAAGAGAGTGACAAAAAAAAAAAAAAAATAGCAAAAGAAAAAAAATGAAACCCGAAAAAACGAATAAAAAAAGAAAAACAAAAGATGAAAAAACAAAAACGTAAAAAAAAATAGGAGTAAATAGGAAGAAAAAATAAACAAAAAGAAAGAAAAGACAAGAAAAGAATGAAGCAATAAAAGCAAAAGCAGCAAAAGCAAACAATAAAAAAAAAACAACAAAGCAAAAGCGCAGCAAGAGCAAAAGCAGCAAAGCAAAATAACAAAACAAAAGTACAAATCAAAATAACTATTTTATATAATCATCTATAATTTCTGGGGTTGTTACAAATAAGATCATGTAACATATTGTTATACGTACATTTATTTTTTTAAATTTTATTATTAAATATAGAATTGTTTTAAGACTCCTATTTAAAAAACAGGAGCAAATGTTCTCAAAGAAAAATGATAATTCTAATTATGTATATTAAATCAACTTAGTAAAATAGAACTAGGTAAAACTAGTACTGTGAATTAGTAAAATTTATTATATGAATTATGTTAAGGTGAAATCTATGCTTAGCTATATTTTTTATTATGCAAAAGCGAAGTTCACTCTCATGCGATCTATGTAGCAAATTTTACTAATTTATAGCATAGGTTATGCCCTGTAGTTTGCTATAAAAAATTATCAAGTATTAATTATTCAATAAAATTATAGATTATTATATAATGAAAAAAAATAAAATTTAATTACGATTTATAATTAAAGTTCAAAATAGCTGTCGCTAAATATTAATATTAGATAAGCAAGCATATATTTATATTAATTTAATAGAGATTATTGGTTTTACATAATATTTGTTTTTATTTATTTACAAATCTTAAAAATCTATATATTTAATTATTCATCAAATTATACAGCTAGTTCTAGTTTAATCTCATATCTAAGTATATCTACTGTATTCAAATTTCTAACATCTTACAATATACAATCTTAAATTGCTATCATTCTAGTACGAATATTTTGCAAATTTACTATATCTTATAAATAAAATTCATATCATATTATAAATACACCTATTAATAAATTGCATAGTTAAATAATATTATTCCTATATACTTTCAAATTCTAAAAAATTTCTATACAATATGTATAATAAAAATATATAAAAGCCAATTTCTGCTTTCTATATTAATGTAATTACTTAGTATTTTAAACCTTTTTTGTATTTTTTTGTTCAAAAAAAAATTAGTTAATAAAACAATAGTAGTTTACTTATAATTTTAATAAATAAATTTTAATATGAAGGTCAAAAGAATCAAGTGCTTCATGTAATACTATTAAAATATAATACAACACTTATTAATACACTTTGCTATAATAACAGAAGAGAAAATCTATCTGAGCTTCTGAAAAAATACTACAACACATATAAAAATAATATTGAACTACTTGTAATAATTTAAAATTTTAAAATATTCACAGAATGCTTACCCCTATAATATCTCTTTTATATAAGACTCAGATACATTATACTAAAAACAATTGAATAATTGCTTTTAACAAACAATTAAATAATTTTAAAGAGTAAAAGTGTAATCATATATATATTGATTAAAAAATACTGCTATTTAAAAAAATAGCTTAAAAAAAACAATTCAAAATAATTATAGAAACTTTAACTATTATTTAAAAAAAATAGAACTAATTTATTGTAGTATATTTTTTTTAACAATTTTTAAAATTAGTCAATTTATAAGTGCTACAAATACTTGAGAACAATAGATTGAGCTTATAGTATTAATGTTTCTCTAAATACTATATTCTGTATATAAACACCATTTTTTCTATATATTCTTCTATTAATAACTAAAGCTTTGAGATTACATATTTTATATATTCTTGATATAGTTACATATAACTGTTTATATGAGAAAATAGGCTGTAGAAGATAAAGGCAAATATGAGGTAATGTTTGTTTTTGGGATTTGTTAATCATTAGAGCAAAAGCTAAATATATAAAAAATTGCTTTAAATAGTAGTCTAGTATATATGAGACCTTTGCAGTAAAAAGGGCCAAAACTCAGAAATATATAATTTTGAGAAAATCATGTTTATTTTTTCAGACTGATCCGGGTTAATCAAAAATTTTGTGATTTAATTGGTTGGTTATATCGGGCAATCTCGTGATATACGAGTTTTCTAAAAAAGTTTTTTAAAATATCTCAATTTTTTATTATGCCAGCTTATTTTCATTTATAATTGAAAAATGCAACCCATCTTAAGATTAATCCGAATATTAAAAAAACTCAATTTTGATTTTTAGGGGAGTTTGGGCCCTTTTTATTGCAAAGGCCTTATATATGTCTACAAAATTATTTTGAGGTCTAAAATCTAAAATTAAAATTTAAAAATAAAATTGTTTTTGATCTATTTTACTTAAAAAACAAAATTTTTTAACATTTTTTTTGAAAAGACGAAATTATAAGAAACATAACTACCTAAATTAGATTTGTTTTTGCATATAAAAAATTTTAATTTGCTCTAATGAAGACAAAATAGGGTTTTTTAAAAACCTATTTTGGTGGTATATATAGTCTAGTATTTTTAGATAGTAAAAAGAGTATTCTTAAAATAAAAATATGTTTACCTTTATGATTTTTAGTTATGACTTCAGCATCTAATATATGCAATTGTAAGTGGTAGCAAATAAGTCTTATCCTATTGCAAAGTCTATTATTAGGATCAAGATTTCTTTCAACATTATAGAAATACTAACTTTTAAGTTGAGTTTATATAGCAGAAGACCTTAGAGTATTAATGAATTAAGATACTCAATCAAATAAAGGTTTAAATCATCATCAGATACTGAATTGTAGCTATAGTAAGTATGCAGCTCTCCTGAAAAATTTTCTATAATTTTTTTATTTATTTTGTTAATATCAGAGTTTAATAGTATCAATATTGCTTTTTTCGTAATAAAAACAGTATTAGTAATATTTTCTTTTAGATTAGGATAGATTTGTTTACTATCATACTAATATGATTTTTATTTCATGATTGAATAATAATCTTATCAAAAAGGCAAATTAAGCTATTGTCTATTATAGGTTTAGTGCTATTACCTATTCTAAGTAGATATTCTGCAAATTTCTTAGCCTCTTGACTATTAGCCTGTATAACTTATATTGGTAGTTATATAAACCTATAGATATAATTTTATAAATATGATTTATTAATAGTCACCTTAACTATCTGAGCTCGAATATCTTTGCAAACTACAAGAAGAACCTGTTAGAAGTTTTTTTCAAATAGGACAATTATGCTTTCAAAAAAAAATTTTTTTTCTATTATATTTCTTAATATTTTATCAACAGCTTTAGATATATAACAGTTTGTTATTAGAACCTCATCCCAAATTATAAGAACAGTTTTTTGAAACAACTTTGCTAAGCAGAACCTTTGTCAATATTATATATTGCATTACTATCTAATGTAGTGATCAAAATCTTAAAATATGAATATGCTATATGATTACTATATAATAGTAATATTGTAATGCCAAAAAAAGCTATAGCTAGTATGATTTGTCGATTTGCTCAAACATAAGTTAGTAGATAGTTATAAAGATAGATCTTTTTGGTTCTAGCAGAACTATCTACAAACAACACACTATTCTTATTTTCTCTTATAAGTGATACTACTTGATTGAATATTACACACTATACTTCATTTAATATATTTATTTTTGCAAGGTCTTCTGAAATAATCTGGTAGTTTAATTTCTCTTGGTGAATTCGCAACAATTTATTGATATTAAATTCATGTAATAATTTTAGTAAATCAAAATCACTAACTCTCTTTGAGTGTTTTTATAAAATATTATTTAGGCTTTGAAGAACTGTCTGAATTTTGAGATAACTGCTTGAAACTCTACTAAATATAAAATACATCAAAATTTTCCTTCCATAGTTGCGATATATCTGTGATATTTCCAAAGATTAATAAAGTTGTAAAAAGATTATATAATTGATCAGGCATCTAAAATTCTCTAGCTTCAGGCATACAAAGCTGATATTTATTATCATTTTTAAAAAATTCTCTATGTTGAGCACTTTCTTTAAATATGATATATGTAATGCTATCAATAGTTTTAAGCTTGTCAAAACCTTTACACTTTTTACTTTAGTTAATAATAAATGAAGATAATATCTTTCACCTTAAATGATATATAATAATATTTTTAACAATTAGTATAATACATTTCAAGTCATACTAACATTTACAAATATTAATGTATTGGAAAAATTAAAGAATTTTGCTAATAAAAAAAAACTTAAAGCAAAAAATTATATACTGTGCTAAAAAAAAATTCAAGTAGAGTTATTTAGATAATTTAATACCAAAGTAGTGATTTCTTTGATATGTATATTCTCTAGCTGTTTAAAATTTTAAGAGGTGATTTGCCATTAAAGGGTATAAGCATTATATAAACATCATAGTAAAAATCAGTGGGTATTACATATAGAATTTTAATAGTAGTAGAAATAGCAAAAGATTTTCACAAAGAGTACTATATAAACTTCTTTTTTACTAAGTAAGTCTCTTTTTGACTATTAATTAAAGTTGTAGAAGAAGTTTGTATAGTTTTAATGGTAGTAAGATCGCTAAATTTGGTCTGGTAAATCATGAGATATCAATGATTTATATTTCACGATCATATGAAATTTCTTTGCAGATTTGCAAAGAAAATTTTATATGATCGTGAAATATAAATTATTGATATTTCATAATTCACCAGATCAAATTTAGGGGTTGTTTAAAGTAGAGCAAAATCACGTGATATTTGACCAATCAAATTATAGAATTTTGATGATCACTAGTGAAGCAAATTGAGAAATAAAAACAAAAAACTTGAAAAATACAAAAAATGGCAGTCTGAACCTGCTTTGAGTAGGTTAATTAAAATATTGAGAAAGCAATTTTGCTTATATATAACTATCTAAAACCTAACCTAACCCCAATATAAGATGACTCTAACCCTAAAGCTAATTCAAAAAAATATATATTATAAGAAACTGTTTCACTTTAGACATTCTCCAAATTTAGCAATCTTACTACTATTAAAACTACACAAACTTTCTCTACAACTTTAATTAGTAGTCAAAAAGAGACTTACTTAGTAAAAAAGAAGTTTACATAGTACTCTTTGTGAAAATCTTTTGCTATTCCACTACTATTAAAATTTTATAAGTGATTTTGCTGATTTTTACTATGAAATTTCTACCTTTTAGCTATGAACTACCCCTTAAATATTACTAAACAAATAATATCTACCTTCACCAGGATGAGCTACATAGATTCTTCTAATACAATCTCTATATTAATATTTTTTTCATTCTTTAGTTGCTTTATTTTACAAGTAATACAATAAAAAATTTGTATAAAGAATATTTTTTGCTTCTGAATCTCGTATATTCATTTTAAAATATTTAGTAAGTGTTGTATATTGTATTCTTTCTGATAAAAGTAGTTCTATCAAACTATCATCTTTATCAAAAAATATTTATTATTGATTAGATATGTGTATTTATAAGTGTGTTATAGCTGAATTTATTTTATTTATTTTGAATCTGAAAATTCTTCATACTGTTTTGGATACAGAAATTTATTATATATCAATATAGTTTTGAATTTCAATATCAATAATTGGTTGACTTTGTATATCATAGCTCTGAGCCTTATTGATGATATCTATTATTGCTCTATTATAACTTTTGTACATATACTTAAATAAATATTTGACTGCCTTAATACTAATACAAATTTTTATATTTATATAGCAGTTGTATTTTGCACAAAGAAATATATTATATGGAACAACCTATTAATTATTAACCTGTATTAATCTGTTTTCTGCTCTAATCTCTATATAATATTTATCTTAACAGTATCAGTAAATCAAATAAAACTTTTCTCCCTGTATTATTTTACTTTAAAACTGTTTTAAAAAATCTTTGCTACAATATTTGGTCTCTAATCCATCATTAACTATACACAGAGTGCTATAATTTAATTTTTCATATGCATGGCCTATAAATCATATTTAATATAACTGTAAAGTATATTCTGGGGTTAATGCTCAGGTCTGGTAATTCAGCATATACTATAGTATTATAATCTTCAGGAGTTCTTAGTTTATTTTTAGGATAAAGTATAGCTAAAATATATATATAAGGAAGCTTATATTTTTAAAATTCTATAATGTGACATTCATAATAATATAGCTAAAAATTTTATATTCAAGTAAGTCTTTCTTTAACTCTTGTAGTTTTTTTTAAAAAACATGTGCTAGAAAAAATAAAAAGAGTATATGA
This sequence comes from Racocetra persica, assembly GCA_910592285.1. NCBI lineage: Eukaryota > Fungi > Glomeromycota > Glomeromycetes > Diversisporales > Gigasporaceae > Racocetra > Racocetra persica. The sequence continues at coordinate 4,693 of CAJVQC010000590.1, read as the reverse complement.
ATTAATAAAATGCAAAAAAAATAGTTTAATCAAAAAAAATTTAAAACTCTCAGGAATATTAATTTTTTCATTTAGAGGTACATTAATTATAGTAAATTAAGAATTTGAGCTTTTTTTAATAATATATAATAAATGTATACTTGTAATATCAGATTGGTCTTATGTAGTCTGTTCAGATAATAATAGTAATTAAATTTTAGACCATGCTGAATTGCATGTCATAGTAATAAAAAGATCGAGTTTTTAATATAAAGTAAAGCTATTGTATCTTAATATTTTTGAACTATACTATGAGATTCTTCTATAAAAGTAGAAGAAAAAACTATTTTTTGACCAATTTGTTTTAGATTAGTATCACTATGAAGAATTGCATCTTGAAGACTTTGGTAAAGTTCATTTCAATTTTTTTGGTTTTAACGATAAAAATTTAAATGATTTACTTTAATTTTAATATACATATAACCAAAAACTGCTAAAAGAGCCTTCTAGCTCGTAATAGTATAGTTGTACTTTGAGGTTTAATCTAGAAATGAAATGTGTAATATTTTATTATACTTACAAACTTTCTATATCACTTTGTATTAATAGATGTATCTTTAGACTCTATATTATTATCATTAAAATTTTTATCTTATACAACTTGTTCAGATTTGATGATAATATTTGAATACAGAATTAATCAAAAAGCCTAGCCTTGTTTACTGCAAGAAAATAGAAGTAGGTATACTAATGAATCATAATATTCACTAAATTCTGAAATATGTAATAACTGATTTATTGTTGTTTATATCACAATATCATATTTCTGAAGTGTTTTGTAAGATACTTTATTATTGATTCAAATAGCAGTAAATTGTGAAGCAGTAGGTGCATTGTAAGTTCTTTAATTTATATCGAGAATGTTGATATGAATTTGTAGTGCTAAATTTTTAATATTTTCTTCAGATAACAACGAAATATAATGAAAATTTGCAATGTATAGATTGACTTGATCAAGCATATTTTTTAAAGCTAGCATTGTTGTTATATTAAGATTGAAGTTAGAAATAATACTTAATTGATATTGCAACTCATTTTGAATATTTCAGATATATATTTACAGATACTGTAGTTCAGAAGAAGTTTCTAGTATTAGTAATCCAATTCTGTGATAAAACTGGTCTTGTATTTGAAATATATAAATACTATTCATTGTATTAATGAGATTTTGATTAACAGTAATATCTGCAAAAGTAAAAATAAATACCAAATTATATAGTCTTATTTTATAAAAAAAATCTTTAGAAATATTGTTTTGATTTGAAAAGAGTTGTTGTAGATACAAAGAAATAACAGGTTCTGACAAAACTACTTTTTTATTTGAATAGCACATTCTGTGACTTTTCATAAAAAATTTTATTGTATTATAATGTTCACAGTTAGCATAATTATTAACATTGATTTTGTATGAAATTAGATAGCAGCTAGCATCTTCAAAAAAACTGCAAGCAAGTTTATATGATTGAGATTTATTGGTATAATATTTATAGTAAGTATTCTGTATATTTTTATCTATATTAGAGTATTATTTACTATGTGCATCTTGTTTAAATTGTTCTTGTTGTTCTTCTAGGTCTTCTTCATGATACAGACATTGAGCTTCATTATTTTGGTGAAGTCTAAGCTAGTATTAATCTTTAGTTTCTATATTTTTGCTTTTTCAATTTCTAGTAGCATTAGCATCTCTTTGTTCTTGTTGTATAAAATAATGCACTCAACATATTATTTAAAAAAAGAGTTTTACAAAAAATAAGCGTAAAAAAAAAATTTATTCAACTAAAAGTATTTAAAAAATGAATAATTTAACAAAATAATACTGTATGTGTGATTATACTCTAATACTATATATATATATATAATAGTAGTACAGAATTAGAGTTCTATATACTTAAATCTTAATACATATATTGTATATAATTTTTTGATATAGTACAGTTAGGAATTTTTCAAATTCATGTGATATAAAACATTTCTCTTTTTGGTAAAAGAGAACAATTAAATTTTTTTTTAATTTTATAGTATGAAATTTTTATTAATCATTGACTATATTGTTATTTAATACACAACTACCTTTTAAGGTTTCAGAAATCATCAGAGATTTATAAACTACTGTATTTTTGTGTAATAATGCGCAAGGTAGAATTTCAAATTTTGGTCTAAATTAAGCTTAATTCGGGCTAAAATTCAAAATAATGCTCATGGGCATTATTACACAAAAATACAGTACATATTTAACAAATCTTTTATGCAAAAAATTTTTAAATGTATTTTTAAAACAAATTGTTATTTGTGATAAACAAATATTTTTTTAAATAGAAATTAGTTTATAAACAATTAATCAATAAAAAGTAAAATTAGAACTAGAAGATAAAGTTAAAAATCTAAATAATGATAAATACTTTACTACAAAAATTAAAAAAAATAAATACTTTTTTAAGTTAATAATAAAATAAATACCTAATATTAGAATTGAAATAGTAAGAACAAATAAATTAAAGAAGTTAATGATCTACTTAAATTAGTCAAACCAAAAATTAAAGCTGAAAACAAACTATCACTATTTAATAAAATTTGTATAACTAAAGATAAAGCTACATTAATAGAATCAAATTTAAATAATAAACAACAAAACATTATATTAAATTTTTTAAAAGAAAATTTTAATATATTTGCTATTTATTTTTTAAGTTAAAACAAACAAATATAGTTTACTATAATATATATACAGAAAATGAATATTCTATTAAACAATAAGCATATCAAGTATTCTCTATAGAGCAAGATCATATAAAAGAAAAAATACTAAAATAGATAAAGAAGAAATAATTTATAAATCAAAAAACTTTTGGAGTTTTTTAGTAATATTTATTAAAAAGAAAAATAACAAGTTAAGATTTTGTATAGATTATAAAAAATTAAATTATAATCTTTTTATTTTACTATTTGGAGATTTTATATATAATATATATAAATTTTGTATAACCTGCATCATATAGCTCTTTAAATAACTAAAAAATCATCTATTAAAGTAATTTATTTTTATATATTTTTTTTTAATATTAATAGCAAGACCAATTTTTACAAAGTTTAAAAAATAAGTTTTATAACCTTATACTAATTATTTAGATTTAATGTATTCTATCGCAATTCGTCATCCTCTTTATATTTTATCTACTCCCAGTATCTTTTACAACCCTGCTTTAATTTTATCTATATTTAAATTTGGATCTTTTACTAATGCATTTTAAACTATTGCCAACTCTAATATTCAACTTTCTAAAATTACTTTCTATACAGATAGCTCTGTCTTAGACTTTGGCACACAAGACTGCTCTATGAGTATTGGATAGATACAAATCTATCAGAATAATATATTACACAAATTTCAAGCACAAATTAAATACTGGCTATACTTTTTCAAAGCAGGACTTGTTGCTATATTGTCAGCAATTAGCACTATATCTAGATCTTGTATTATTTATATTTTTACAGACTCACAATCTGTTATTTCTAAATATAATAGCCTTCAAAATTCACCACACTCCCTTTTTACTATAAATACTCCATACTCGATATTGTGATATACCTTTATTAATTTTATTCAATCATATAACCACCAAATTATTTTTCACAAAGTTATTGCACATCAAGAGAATCGATTCAATAATCTTGTTGACCAATTGGCTCATAGCTACCTTATCTCAGACTTTCTTACTTTTAAACTTTATAATATCTATAATCTCAACTATTCTCTTCAATTAGATAAATACTCTCTAGAGTTATCAACTCAATATACTATCTATACTATATGTTATTCACATATCTATACTCTGTAGTCATCTTAGTACAGATTTCAATAGTGATCTCAAATTGCTGCTTATATCAACTGGCCTGCTACTTGGCGTTATATTAACAACAACCAAAAAATTTCAAATTTCTCATATGCATATCGGCCAATTTTTGAAATTTATAAATAAAGTATATTTTTTAAAAACTTCAAAGCTAAATAACTTCTGATTTATTGGTTTATTTTAAATAATTTTACTACCAAAATATTTGTCTCTTTGAGACGATTCTAATAAGCCCAAAATTATTAAAATCCAATTACAGGATCATGAGATAATGTATTATCAAATAGTAACACACCTAAAAGGTAGGGTTCATTGGTTAGATATAGGTCTAACCAATGAACCTCACCCCCTAGATGCTTCACTATTTGATAGTGCATTATCTCACGATCTTGTAATTGGATTTTAATAATTTTGGGTTTGTTAGAATCATCTCAAAGAGACAAACATTTTGGTAATAAAATTATTTAAAACAGACCAGTAGATCAGAAGTTATTTAGCTTTGAAGTTTTTAAAAAATATACTCTATTTATAAATTTTAAAAATTAGCTGATATGGCTTTCAATCTTCTACTTTTAAATCATTTTGAGTTAAAATTTTTCTCAATAAGTTACTTATTTCTCATATATTGTATAAATACAATTATCATATCTCACCTAACTGTCATCAATGTAATCAAATTAGTATACTACTATATTGAGTTATCTGCCTATCATCTACACTATTGCACAATTTTATTGATAACTTTTTACAACAGGTTATCAACTTAACATCATTGGATATTTTATCTAAATTAATTATTACAA
>CAJVQC010000589.1:0-12393 GCA_910592285.1 Racocetra persica | reverse complement strand
TTGATTGATTGGAGTATTTTAAGTTCTTCTTGAATTTGTTTATATTAAGCCATAGATATAAATTGAATGCTTTCAAATAGATTAGTTGAGTTATTATTTTCTATATTTTCGTCTGTCTCTATTTTAATGGTTTGTTGTTCGTGTTTGTCTTGTTGACGTTGTTCTTGGTGGTGTTGTTGTTGTTGTTCTTGTTGTTTGGTTCTTTGGAGTTCTTCTTGATGAGATTATTGTTTCTCTGCTTCTTGTTTTTCTTTTTTTTTCTTTATTAATTAGCTGAAGGCATTCTAGATAGTATGTCTCGTTACTAAAGAAGAAGGCACCTTCTGCAAGTTGGTGATGGTTATTTAAGGTTTTATAGTTGATTGTAACCCAGCTCTTAGGACATATGTGGGTGTGAGTTTTGGGTGCAAGAGAGGTTGGGATAGTTAATAATGATAAGGCAATAGCTTCATTTAGTTTTTCAGTATTTTCTGTTTGCCTTTTTTACTAGTTACAGAGGCTAGAAAAGTTAACATATGAATAGTGTTGGTAGAAGAATAGAACTGTGTGTAGAAGTTACTACAAAGGCATTTAACTATAGCAGTTGTACATGGTGCTTTAAAAAAGTGTGTTGCTTTAAGTGTTCTGGTGGATATAGAGATACAGCTTGATGGTCTAAATTGAGGAGAAACTGTTTGAACCTTATCAGGTTCGTCAGTATAGATGGCTACACCGAAAGTATCAGCAAAATTTGCGTAAAAGAAGTCAAGATCGAGTATGTCAGGTTCCTAGATAGTGGGGTAGGCATGTTGCTAGCTTTGTTTAGAAAATGCTATGTGTTTTAAAAGTTTAAATAGTTAATTAATTAATTTTTCAGTTAGCTATTGGTTTTGAATATAGTTGTAGGGGTTTATAAATTTGTAGAGGTATTATTGCAATTACTGTGGCTCATGTAACCTTGTATAACCTATTAGGACTGAGATTCCACAAGTTATATATTATACAAGTCATGTGTTATACAAATCACATATTATACTAGTTATACAATTGTTGTATTTCAAGTAACGTTACAACTTCTATTGTAGAATAAGTAGTGATTATAAGTGGTTGCTATATAAAGATTAGATTAAAAATAGTTGCCAAAAAGGAATTAGTTATGCAGGTGGTGTGGTGGAGTATGAACAAATCAGATCAGTAAGTCTGATTATTATACAAAAAATGATTTGAATGAGATAAACTAAGGGAGAACTTTTTTGGGTTAAGGAAAAAAAAAAAAAAGAGGTTTGGTATTATGGAGCCTATAAATGTCAATTTTAGGTCAAAATTGACATGCTATAGCTTGTTGTGAAGCTATGGATGAGCTCTACAAACTTAATTATAGTATGTAAGGGTACTATTAAGCCCAGTTTGCCAGGAGGGGTAAAACTTTAGGGAGGAAGTAGACTTTTGTCTATCTAATTTTATAAGTCGAATATCTCAAGACTGACAAGAGATAGAGACTTGAAACTTTATAAATATATGTAAAATTAATAGCTGAACAAGTTTGTTTAAGAACCAAAGGTGATTAACTTAATAAAATTTTTCATAAATTGAGAAAAATATAAAAAGTTTTTGGGCAAAATTTTGTGTATAAGTGATAGACAGAAAGAGTTTTTTTGATTACTTAAATTATATAATAACAAAAAACCAATTTTAGATATAATAAATACCTAATAAAGATATAACAATAACTAAGAGTTTCTATCATAATAGATTAATTTTAGAAATATTTGAAAAACAGATCTTGAAAAATATATATATCAATAAATAGGTCTGCTCTTGCTTAGCTTTCATAAATAGCCTATATTTGATATATAAATACCTAATATAAATATATACTACTTATTTTCTAAAATTTTTCTACAATTTTTTAATACAATTTGTTAATATAATTAGAAGGCTAACAAATATTAGCTTATTATACCCTCTCTGAGATTTTAATTTGATATTTTCAGAATCAGGTATTTGATATATATAAATAATATATATGACAAATTTGAATTTGTTATATATATTATTTATAGAGATAATTTATACATCGCATGGGTGATGTTGTCACCCTAATGATCAGGTGTAATGTAAAATCAAAACAACATTTTTTTTAATATGGATAGGGTTAGGGATAGATAAGGTTAGAGTCGAGGCAAAGACCAGGTTCTATAGTAAAATTTTGCAAGAAATTTTTTTTATTAGAACCCGAAAGGTGGTTTCATATTTGATATTTTGAGTTATGGGTGATTTTTGGCAAAATATTTATTTTGTTTTGAATTTTCTACCTGTGTAATATTACACTAATCTTGAGATTCGATTGGTTGATCATGTAAGAGCGATATATAAGATGCATCGCATGGAGCGATAAATAAATGTACTCTTATTTATATATATCAAATACTTGATTCTGAAGATATTAAATTAAAATCTCAGAGAGAATATAATAAACTAATATTTGTCAGCCTCCTTATTCATTTATTTATTTTAAAAATAAAAATCTTTTAAAAATTTATTTTGCTAATAATTCTTGGAATTATATTATTCAAAATTATTTAGATAAACTAAATATTATATTTGAAACTTCTAATATAAGTAAAATAAATACTATTAATTATACAATATATTACATTTAAATTTTTGTATATATAAACTTATAGCAAAAATATATAGAATTACATATAAACTTTGTTGCAATAATATTTCTTCATTTATATATTAACTTTAAATTAAATTTTACAAATAAATATATCAAAAAAAAGTGAAAAATGTTAAACTGAATTAAAATTTTGCAATTTTGATATAATTTAAAAATATAACTTTGTCAAAAGAAAAAATTTAGCTGATTTAAAGTAAGAATTATATATAAAATTATATTCTGAACAATTTTAGTTAGAGAGTAAAGAAGAGTTATTTTAATAAAAAAAAATTTAATATACTAATATCAAAATTTTAGTTTTTCTATATAAAATTTTTTTTTGTTTAGATAACCTGTTTTAACCTCTTAAGCAAATTTGTTCAATATATAATTCTACATATTTTATATCTTACCGATTTTGTTTTTTTGAACTTTTTACTAAGTGAAAAATTAGATTAAAGATTATACAAAAATTTTTTCAAAAAAAAATTTTTGTATAATCTTTAACCTAATTTTTTACTTAGTAAAAAGTTCAAAAAAACATTATATATTGAACAAATTTGCTTAAGAGATCAAAACAGGTTATCTAAACAAAAAAAAGTTTTATATAGAAAAACTAAAAATTTTGATATTAGTATATAAAAATTTTTTTTATTAAAATAACTCTTCTTTACTCTCTAACTGAAATTGTTCAGAATATAATTTTATATATAATTCTTACTTTAAATTAGCTAAATTTTTTCTTTTGACAAAGTTATATTTTTAAATTGTATCAAAATTGCAATATTTTTATTTGGTTCAAAATATGTTTTTTTACCTTTTTTTGATGTATTTATTTGTAAAATTTAATTTAAAGTTAATATATAAATGAAAAAATATCATTGCAACAAAGTTTATATGTAATTCTATATGTTTTTGCTATAATTTTATATATAAAAAATACTGTATATATATATATAATATGTGACAAATCAGTTGACTAATATTATACCGGTATTAGGGTTATTAAATTATTATAATTTTAAATTTTTGTAGTAAATTATCTGAGCTATTTAGTAAATTACCAATAAATTTACCTTTAGCTATTTTGAATAATAAAATTTGTATAATATAAATTATATGATTTATATAATTTGCAAATAGATCTATAAATATAAGATAAATTTATTATATCTTTAGTAAATTACCTAGTAAATTACTATAATTTACTAATAGTAATTTACTATCTGATACTCTGATCAGTATTCATCCTTTATGTTACTATAGATTTACCAAATAATTATAACAAACTAGGTTAAGAATAGATACATAAAGAATAAATATTTGAATGATACATATCTTTACAATAAATTACCAGATTTTGATCATATAATAATAACGATCACTGATCTTTAAACTTCAATTTTTTATTTTCATAAAAAGAAATACAAAATTTTAATCTAATACCATATAAAATAAGGTCTCTATTTTTTAATAAAAATAAAAAAAACTAGTATTTGAAATGCCAGTCTTTAGCTTTAAGAATAGCTTTAACTTGGGCAAACATACTTAAAATTAGATTATGTAAGACTTCTAAAGGAATTTTTGCCCATTCTTCTTGCACAGCCTTAATTAATTCATTTTTTGAGCTAGGCAAGGGTTTCCTTTTTCAAACTTGACAATCAACATAATCCCATAGATGTTCAATTGGGTTCAAATCTGGGCTATACGGAACCCAATCCAGAACTGAAATACTATATATTTTTATTCATCATTCTGTATATTGTGCTGTATGATATAGAGCTAAATCTTGTTAAAATATTAAATTTGGATCATTATATATCTATAGCATTAAATAATTTGCAAGAATATTAATATATATGTCAGAATTCATATTTTCATCAACTACTACTAATGGTCCAACACTATCTCAACTAAAGCATCTCCAAAATATTATGAACCTGCTGTTATATTTAAAAGTAAATTTAATTCAGTTTACATTATAATCTTCACCTATTCTTCACTATACTTTTGCATATCTATCAGACCTAAACAAAGCAAATCTTGATTTATCTGACCAAACAATATGTTTCCATTCCTCATTCCAACTATATTTTACTTAGCACTATTTTAATTATTTAATACAATTCTTTTTTTTTTAAAAAAAGCTTAAAACGAGCAACATGACCTCTTAAGCCAAGACTATGAAGATAGTTATGAATAGTATTAGAATAGTAAGTTGTATTAAAATTGAAATTAAATTCGTTTGTAACTTTATTAAAAAATAAAAATCTATTTTTCAAAATAACTTTCTATAAAGAATATTGATCATGGGATGAAAAAGTTTTTGAATGATCAGGTTATTTTTTAGAATATAAAAAACTAGTTTTTTTATAATAATTAATAGTATCATATACTGTTATATAGACAATGCTTAGCACAGCTGATATTTTTGGGGCATTTGTACCCGCAAGATAGGCACTAATTATCTGGTCTCTTTGCTTGTTCGTCAATTTATTTCCACACATGTTTGGTATGAAAAGAATCTAGAAAAAAAACCAGTTTTTATGAATATGGTTAACAATTGTGTTTCTATCTATAAAGGAAAACAAAAGACTTTGAAAATACTTATCTTTGAAATTGATCTTCACTGCACTGACAAAAATCTGATAATTTATTGTAGAGGTGTGTAAAAAGATCCTATATTAGATAAAAAAATTTTTTGATTAAAAATATAATGACTTAGTGAAATGGTTAAGTTGTTGTATCTTCAAGTGATATGTTGGCTAAATAGAGAGTTCAAAACCTACTGATAATAAATTTTGAATATTTTAATTGTATAATAGCTATTATCTTTTTTTTTTTTTTAGTATTAAGGTGAGGTCTTGCTTTGTATCTTTATTTAGATAATTTCAAGTATTTGCCTTATATAGCTATATATCTAACTTAAAAATACAAACTTAAACAATTTTTTTCTATGATCTAAATCTACCAGAGTATGCTATATTCTTACCATATATTGGGTTATATCTAGATTTGGTATTCAAACTATATCTAGTTATTCACTATATTCTCTTCATATCTTATCATCAAACCTTGGTAATACCCAATTAGTTTATTCAGATAATCAGTTCTTAATAGCCTCACAATTTGATGTGCCTATTATTTGAAGTATTTCTTAAACTAGTATACTCCTTCTAATAGGTGGCCTCTCATTCACGTTTCTCAAGCCAGGTATCTGCTGCTGCTGCTAGTCCTACATGAGAAGCATTAGTATCATATATTAAAAAGAGAACTTATCGTTAGATTTGTATTGACTAATACCAGCTTGTATTTTTTTATACAACTTATATTATATGAATGTCCCAAACCTTTTACTTGTTTTTCCAGGTATACTAGGCTTGCATCTCAAGCTAGACCCTGCTACACTATTTAGTTTGGTGTTTTCAGGTATTAGCATTTTTAAGTTATCTAATGTAGTATACTTTTTACTACCTCCTAAGTACTCTCTTATATAGTATTCATCAGGACCATAGTTCGTGAAAACTTCTTAAGTTGCACAGCAACTACAAGGCTATACATTCCTAGCTATTAGCTATTTTTATAATTTAGCTTTAATGATCTATTTTGTTAAAGACCAGCCTAATACCACAAAATTACTTAAGTGGCAAGCTAAACCACTTTTAGCTATTTCTAGTTAGTATTGCATTAGTGTTAATAAATCCTAACTCTTTTTTTCATAGACTTCTAAAAGATATAACCAGAGCTCTGAATAGGGTTCCAACCTCTGACCTGGAAAACTATGTATCCAATTACCCGACCTGAATAATTTACCAACCGGGCCATGTTTTTGACAAACTGTTTTAATTTGTATATGGGTTACCCGTTAATAAACAGATCATCCGTTTATTAGCGGATATATTTAATATTGATACTGTACATTTAAATTATCATTGTTTATTTATATCAAATCAGATTATACAATTATGAAGCTACCAAACTCATTATTTTTTTTACAAATATATACTGTAGCTTTTTTTTCAAAAGAACTGCTGGTATAAGGTCAATCTATAATATTGAGATGCTATCTGTTATTATAAATGATTTATTCATTCATAGAGTTAATATAGAGATCTGATCTGATAAATAGTATTTTCAAATATCAATGAATATTCAAATATAAAAATTTTTTACCAAATAATTCATTGAATATTTAATGAATATATACTATCAAATCGATATTAGCTTGTGTGTTTAAACTTAGTTATTCAACTTCATAATATTGTCTTAATTCATTATTGTTCTGAATTAACTACTCTATTCATCAATCAATGAATATTTAGTGAATATTTGAATATTTATTTTAAATTTGCTGATGAATATTCAGATATTAAAAAGATTGAATGAATAAATATTCGAATACATATAATATTCTCTCAATATAAGTTATATATAGTAAGAATTTTTTTTTAGTTAAGTGGGTTTCGCCAATAAATTTCTTAGATAATCAGGTATTCAGTTACCCGATTATAACCAGGTGACCCACTTTAATCAGATAGCCAGTTTTAGTTTCAGGTATCTGGTTGAAAAAATAGGTTACTTGACAGGTTACAGGTAGAGATTTTTAAACCAGTTTGGAACTCTAGCTCTGAATTGGTATCTTTAGATATACAAAAGTAGGTTATATTCTCTATACCGAGTAGTCTTCTATAGTTATTTTACTGGTACCAGAGGTACTTCTAATTCTAGTTAAGACATGTTCTTTTACTACAGCCTATAGTTGTATATCATTGCTTCTCTTATTACTTTAGTTTTGGTAGTATAGTATCACTCTTTCAAGCAAGTATCTAACACCATTCTATATTAGAACTTATGTGCACAATCTGTTGATCATCCTTTCAAGCAAGTACCCACAAGTTAAGTGTAAAGATGTTGGTATTGCCAAATACAGAGATGATAGGATACTGATATTGCCTCTGAGTCACCCTAACCAAAGACTTACACGTACGATCTTCTATCGTCTAGACCTTCTGTAATGCCGCTATCATATATAGTACCTTTATTTTACAACTTGGTTTTCTTTTAGAAATGTTTTATTCTGATTTCATACTGCACTTGAACTTTCTACAGAGTTTCACATCCGATTATAGCCCCATAAGTTACAGAAACAAATTTTATTAAAATTTGCCTCCAGCCTAACTCAAACTGTTGATCTAGTCTATGGAGGTTTAGAAGCTTAACCAATAAGCTATGCTAAACCCATTACTGTCTTTCAATGATTAGTTAAAACAGGATCTCTATAATTTTGGCGATACTAACAAAATTAAAAGATTATAAGATATTTGTGTAATATATAAGTTATATAAATAAGTTCTATAATTATATTAATTGGTGATTCACCACTCAACTAGAGAGAGCTTATAGTATAACATGATACAGTTTACATATAGAAATTAGAATTTTTGGAATATGAGCTGCTTTTATCTAAATTTTTTTTTCGTACTAAGTTAATTACCTTTAGGCCTCTAATTGAAGTTGTAGAACTCATCGAGATAAATCTAATGGTGATTGAATCATTAAAATCAGCTTGGTGGATCATGAGATATCTTTGAAAAATATTTCACTGACTATGTAAAATTCTCTCTTTTGACAATAGTATCACCAAGAGAATTTTATATAGTCAGCAAAATGTTTTTTGAAGATATCTCATGATCTACTAAGCCGATTTTGACGATTCAATCACCATTAGATTCATCTCGATAAGCTTTACAACTTCAATTAGAGACTCAAAGGTGATTAACTTAGTACAAAAAAGTTTTAGATAGAAGCAGCTCACATTTCAAAAACCTTAATTTCTATATGTAAACTGCATCATGTTACACTATGAGCTCTTTCTGGTTGAGTGGCAAATCACCAATTAATCTAAAAAACTATAAAGATAGATGCTTGTTTTGCAAAACTTGAGTAGAGTGATAGTACAGATCTTTGCTAGTAATCTATAAAAGATTATTATTGAAAGAACTAGCAAAAACTGAACAGGACTAGGTATATAGCAAGATACTTTACCAACTAGACTGCTAAAGCTAAAAAAAAGAATCTGCTTAAGTATAGATATCAGAGAACTAGTAATTCACAAATGAAAATCTTTTTTAGGCTATCTGAATTGATAGTTTAGAATAATCAGATTAAACTAAAAAAAATAAACAAAACCAAGTATATGAAAAGATACTTTATCAACTAGGTCACCAAAACTGAAAAAAAAGAATTTGCTTAATTGCAGATACTAAAAGATTAAGACTGTAGTCTAGTATCTTTTTTAAACTATCTGAATTAGTAGTTTGGAATAATTAAAAATATTAGTAATAGTTTATAAAATGTATATTGAGGTTTGGATGAACTTTACAAAAGCAAAAGTAGATAAGAATAATAGTTTTGGCTTGCAAGTACCTGTTCTTAAATTTAACATAAATAACTGAAGACTAGATTAGCCAAATTGTAGGTATAAAAAACTCTAACAGGTTTATCACAAAGATAAATTAGTCTTAAGAGACCTTAGCAGTAGTTAAATAGTAATAAAAATAACACAATAATATAAAGTCAATCAAAAAGTTTAAATAGAAGATGTACAAGCAGATCTTAGATATAGCAATTGGTAGGTAACTATAGATAGAAATAGATATAGCAGAACCTTTAAATAGACAATAACTAAAGTTATCATATAATCAATTGTACTCTTGTTAATATAACAAAATCAGATAAGATCGATAAGACCAAGCTAGTATTTAATCCAATTTGTAAATAATAAATATACTAGACCCACAAGTGATCACTTTAATATTAAAAAAAAAAATTTTGGTTTTATAATTCAGCTAGATCAAAATTAAAAAACTTATAAAAATTTTTTTTATATATTTAAATAACCAGTTAAATTTTTTAAAAAAATTTTTAAAAAAAATTTATAAAATTTTTATAAAAAAAAAGCTGGCCAGCCAGGTCTGTTCAAACAATTCTATAAAAACCAAAAAATTTTAAATATAGTTGGACCTCTCTAAATACAACCTCCCTAAATATATATATATGAAAAACCTCCTTAAATGCATGTCTTTTCTTGGGTCCAACTAATATAACATAGATTTTTACCTCCCTAAATGCATAACCTCTCTAAATGCATATTTTTAAAATTTTTTACTATGGTCCCGACGTCATGCATTTAGAGAGGGTTGACTGTATTTATTTTAAAAATTTTTTTTAAACTTTGATTAAAAATATCTTAATAATCAATAATAATCAATTAAACAAATTTAACAATTTTTTTGGGTTGATTTAGAATATTCTTTATAGGTACATGTGTTACTTAAATCGTCCCATTAGGGTTACTTATTTTTGCGAGTAATACAAACCAAAAAAAAATCTGATTTTGTAAATAAACCAAATGCGTGAAATGAAAATTTAGAGGTTGTTAGAGGTTATAGAAAAAGATTATAAGTAAAATTTCATTCCCGACATTTTTAATTAGTACATAAAGGTCGATTTAAACACTAGTTTTTGAGTATTTTCGGATCCTATGTTGGGCTGTTCCGAAATAGTCAAAATTTGCATTCACTGATTGGCTATTTCCTTTTATTACTCACCAAAATAAGGGTCTAAAGCGGAGCGAATTTTGATGATCGCAGGCAAAACGAAAAACCTGAAAAATACAAAAAACTGTAGTCTAAACTTACCTCGGGTGGGTTAATTAAAAATGTCGGGAAGGCAATTTTACTTATATATAACCACCTAAAACCTAACTTAACTCTAATATTAACCTTAAAGCTAATTCAATAAAATATATATTATAAGAATCTAATCCGCTTTAGACGTCCCCCAAAATAAGTGCGTCCGTACTACGTATTAGTGTTTTTTGCCGAACAGGGTAAATAAATATATACATAAATGAGAATTTTCTATTTCTAGGTTGCATGATTTAATTTTTAAATAGGGAAAATCATTAAGGCTTCTTGAACATGATTTTTCATGTGCCGATTCAGAGTATTTAACAAGATCAATCAGAAATAAGATCGATGAATAGGATGATCTTGAATTTATCAAGAAACAGTATATGTCGATACATATAAATAGGTAAGAATTTCTTGTTTATAACCGGCCAGCCTTATTTTCTCATTATTATCCCTTACACAACGAATCGAACAAAAAAAAAAAAAATGGTAAAGGCAATAAAATTTGAAAACGAACGTCCGTTCTGGGGTCAAAGGTAGAGTATTTATATATTTTTTAATTCGATAACAACTCATAATTATTCTTAATTATTCTCTTTAATATAGAACTGCGACTTTAGACTGGTGCGAAGTAAGTTGATCAAAAAAGAATTCCATTATTGGTTGGGTAGATATATTATCGATACAGCTTATCCTTTCAATGAATCCTACTTTTCATAAGGAAAACTATATAGTTAATGAGTATATCGCTGAATTCGTAAATACTGTGACGAATCTCACTTTCAGTAAGTACGTGGAAAAGGGGCAAATTTTTTTTAGCGACTTTTTTCTTTTTTTTTTAATTAAAATATTTTAACAATTATTGAACTAAATTTGATAAATTTTGATTTTAATTTTAGAATTAAAATAAAAAATTTTATCAAATTTGAATTAATAGTTATAATATTTAAAGAAAATTTTATTTAACAAAAATTTGTTCCGTTTCTACTGACTTCCCCCATTTGCCGAAATAATAAATAAAAATTATAAATTTCTAATATCTAATTAATCGTTTCTTAGTTTGCCTATGTTTTTTCGGGATTTATACAACAGTAAAATATGGATTAGAAAAACGGTTTATTATGGCTTATGCGGGCGTCTTGCTAGTTGGTATAGGTTCTTGGTGCTTTCATATGACTTTGTTATATGAATTTCAATTGTTAGATGAACTTCCAAGTGAGTTGTATGCTATAAGTTGAATCCATAGATATATCATATATTTAACTTTTTTTCCGCGCAACAGTGATATATGGAACTTGCATCCTGATGCATAATATGTAATTATCATTAATATTATTACTTATTTTATATATAGACTATTAAATAATTTATCTTTCTTTAAAGCTTTGAAACAGGTCGTAAAAGGAAATACGGGCTTTATCTACCTCTCGCATTAGTCACATACGCCATTAGCATAACTGTAATTTATACGTATATCGTAATTCCAATTTTTCATCAAATCACTTACGGAATGCTAGTAACAGTATTAAACTTTCGCTCATATTATCTTGTTGATAAGTTACCAAGAGACAGTCAACTTCGAACTAGTATGCAAAGATTATTGTTCAAGGCTTGGACGATATTTGGGCTTGGATTTCTAGCTTGGAACATTGATAATATTGCTTGTGATTATTTAAGATTGGCAAGGCAAAAAATTGGTAGACCAACTAGCTACCTATTAGAGTTTCATGGGTGGTGGCATGTTTTTACTGCTATTGGCACTCATTATTGGATTGTTTTTAATCAATATATTAGATTAATTATGCTAGGGGAAGTTAATAATTGGGATATAAAGTGGACAATAGGCTTTATTCCTTATGTGGCTCGTAGCTCAAACAAGAGTGCTAAGGTAAATAGAAAAAAGATTATGTAATTATATATTTATTTGTGAATTGTGAAAAAAACAAATATATATATTCTATTTGGTTAAACAAACTGTAATTGAATCTAAGTCTTTGAATACTACACCTGTTTAGCACCAATTACACACTAAGTGGGTACCTCATTGTAAATCGT